>NNCF01126959.1:194047-231228 GCA_002313205.1 Laupala kohalensis
AGGTAAGACATAATTAAATATGACTTGTAGCTATTATTGTGATGGCGGGGAGAGCGTTCTTGTGTAATAACTTTCTTTACACCTCTTCTCTCAATTCTCACCATTTCGTAAATATTTTGTCCATTCTCGTATGTGTAAAATCTATGGGAGGCTCCAACAAGGGGGCTGTAGCCTTCCCCCCACCCATTGCACCTGAACTCTTAACATATAAAATTGAAGTTGAAAATGGCATACTTTGTAAACGTGTTACCAGATTATTAATTGTTATACGTTATAATTGTTATTAATAATATAATTGTTATTAATAATACCAGATTGTTAATTATTTTATTTAAATGTAATATTTATATAATTTGTGTTGTAAGACCATGTTTTTTAAACAAAAATGCCCCCACCCTCTACTATCTAAATCCGTTACAGTGTAAAATACGCAGTGGCAAGTATTGCCGCTACAAGGCATAGTCTCATTGTTTATTTCTTCAATAATCCGGGTTTCCGATTATCTGGATCGCTTTCGATTCCAGTGAGAACGCATAAACTAGGATCTATTGCAATGTGACACGTTGTGTATTTAGGAATCGTTATTTGAGACATTCAGGTCACTCCCCTGCTCCTCTCGTCCCCACGTGGTCTTGAGATGAAGGATAATATGGTGGTCATGAAGAGACAGCGCATTCTCGGGATTTGACCCAGAAAACGTCGGGTGCCTTCGCTTACAAAGGAGCCAATCCAGGACAAACATCGCCTCTCGATCTCCTGTCTAGCGCTATCTACCGAAAGAATAATAACAATTTAATAACAATCCCCATCGTATTGCACCTCGATGCCACCCATTTGGCCCGTGAGATATGGAGTCGCAGATGGATTGATTAAAAAAAATGTTTTACAAAAGATTATGTATCACTGAAGTATTTTACAGTTACTCTACTAAATTTTTAGGATCTGATAAATTATTGATTTATTTACATAATCTCTTTGTACAGATCAAATTTCGTTCAACTCGAACCTAAAATATGTACTTTGAATATAATAATAATAATAAATTTATTGTCAAAAAAACAGTACTAACTGCGTATGACCACGCGGAGGACAATAAACTAATTTACTCTCCGGAAGCAAGCAAGGAACGTATTCCATCAATTCCGATCAAGGGCCCTAAAGGCAGAGGCGGATTCAAAAGTTCCTAGATAAGATAAAACGTTAGCTGCGAGTTATAATACATATATAATGTCAATATGTTTGTAAATTTACATGTACAAGTTATTATCGAACTATAGATTATTCTGAGTATAGTGTTTAAAAAATCATAAGAGTTGAAAAAACACGTGATCTCGTGCTTCGTTTGAAACGAGTCCAGCATCTGAGTATTGCCTTTTTACTATACTATTAACCAATAGAAAATAAATTTCTTCTTCTTTTATCATTTCAATTCGTAATTGTTGTGTTATAAAACAGTTACACTTCTCAGTGGTTTGACTTTGACTCACTTGGAGCGCCCTAAAGAAATGAGTATTTTGGCTTTGGTCGACTTTTAAGAGCAGGATGATCAAGAGAATGAGTAGATGTCATTCCCATATGACGAAGAAAACCGGTCTTCTACAGGATAGTTAAGCGCTTGATGCGAGTTAAAAAGAGGCGCAGTTGGCGCACGTGTACCTCCTTCATTATGCCACACGAGCTCCACTTCATAATTATTCCCTTGCCTCACTCGCTCCTCCACTCGACTTTTCTTTGCGTCTTCGCATTTCCCTTTGACGCAACTTCGTTCCTTTTCGTGTTCGTACGAACGTGACGCAAATCAAAGTTGAAGATAAGAAAGAAAGAAAAGTAAAAGGATCAAATTATTATTCCTTTTAATGGCGCAGTTATAGCCGTCAATCACCATCAAAGAGGAACAAGAAGGTTCGTTGTATCCTGATCACTTTGTTTCGTTCCAATTTCCAAAAGTGTAATGCGTAAAAATTAAATTGCGTTATTTACACAATTCATTATACTGTTCAATGAATTAAATAAGTTAACACAAAATTAAATATATATATTACGTATAGTGTTAATACTGGGTTTAGTTGCGAACTTTAAATGTCTGGGAGAGCGATCTGCGGCGAATATCTTCGTCGAGAATATGTGTTTTCTTTTCTCTCAACTCTCTGAGAGAAATTTTCACGTAATTGTCAAATGCATTATTTTATTTCTACTATATTTTCGATGATCCGGATCTGTCCAGTTCTTCCGAATACGCGAGTTCTACTGCGAGTCTCTGTGTCTGAAAACGTTGAAGGAAGAACGATTCACATCTAAAAGAATACCGTGTTCTGTAAATATGAAATTCGAAAACAGCTGCGGTATTGTGAGAGCGCTTCGTGCGAGACGGGAAGCAGACGAGCCTCCTACGTGACACAAAGTGCTCTTTACTCCACATGTATCGAATGTTGCACAAAAACCACTCTTCCCGGAGGTTTTCTCTCCTTCCGCAGTGTTTCCTTAAGTTCAACTTCATTTTGTTTCCTTTCACACGACGCTTAGAAACATACAACGTTTTCATATTAATATTCACAGACACAGGTTGTAACGCCATTCTGTTCAAATGCTCTAAAGTTCCCAATATGACACATCTATATCACAAATGTGTTGGTGTATTAGGTGAACTTTTCCAAATATTGCAAAACGTCAGTAATTAAGGGAGAAGATTCCAGAAACGGCTCTAAATCCTTGAAGTTAGGAGTTGGCATTTTTCTCTTCTCAAAGTCATTCAATACTTTTTTATTCATCACACTGTTTCCTTTATATCATATCATATGACGTATCGTATAAACAGCACAATTTGTGCTCACGACGGCAATGGCCAAGACCTACGCTACAACGTAGTAAAAAACGGAGGATATAATGTTCGCATTTTACATGATCTGAAATGAATCTGACACAGTTCAACTTATTATGCAACTCATGAAATTGGACTAAGACGAAAAATTATGCATGCGCTATAAGTTTTAATATTACAGAGACAATAGCAGAACCCCCCAGGGACTTACATCTAGTAAGTACGTGTTTGGCAAACACGGGGCCCCGAGCTGAGTCTGGCATTACTTCCACTTACTTGTGCTATGCTCCTTCCTTTCTCTTTCCTGACCTCGCTGGGTCACCTCTTGTTTTTTTCGATCCCGACGCTATTAAGGCTATTTGTAATAATAATAATAATAATTATTATTATTATTATTATTATTATTATAACACGGAAGCGGTCGAGCCCAACGGTTTCCTGATTTATGCGTCGCACCTCAAAGGAAAAATTGAAATATATTTTTGTAATGACCGGTGACATAGATAATAAATTTATTGTCAAAAAACAGTACAAACTGCGTATGACCACGTGGAGGAGAATAAACTAATTTACTCTCCGGAAGCAAGCGAGGGACGTATTCCATCAATTCCGATGAAGGGCCCCAAGGCAGAGGCGCATTCAAAAATTTCTGCAAAAGTTCCTAGATAAGATGAAAAGTTAGCTGCGAGTTATAATACGTATATAATGTCAATATATGTAATTTAACGCAAATATGTTTGTAAATTTACATGTAAAAGTTATTATCGAACTATAGATTATTCTGAGTATAGTGTTTAAAAATCATAAGAGTTGAAAAAAAACCCACTAAATTCACGATTTATTGTTACAATAAACATGTCCCTAGACAAAGCCTAAAGAACCTGTATAAGAAATCCGCCTCTACTCCAAGGAAAAACGGAGAAAACCCGGGCCAGGATGGGATAAAAGTGATGTTTCATTTCGTAGAAAATATTCCGTAGAATTAAAGTAAACTTCCATCGTTTTTTTTAATTTTAAAGTAGGTATTAAAAAAAAAAAGTCTCTCCCCCGTGAGATGCGATGGACTCGTACACGAACCCTCTACAGACAGCGAGTGTCGCAACGACGCCTTCAACTGAGCGATTTAACCAACATTATGAATTTTGTTGAGTCGGTTCTATTGAACGAATCTTTAATCTATTGATTGCTTTAGCATCAGCAATTCTGTTACGATCCGACACAAGGGTTCGCATGACCTCGATGTCGACGAGCCCTAAAGTTCCAATTTAAAAAAAAGAAAAACTATCCGACACATTTGAAAAGTTTTCGTAAACATGTCAGGTTATATCGGTGGAATAAGTTTTAAAAAGTGTTTTTTCTGAAAGAAAAAATCGTTTCGATAGTTTTTGAAGACATAACGGGACCAAACAAATGCACGTGAAAAATGAACAGTAGTGAAAGAAATATGTTTTACTGATCTCTTTGAAGATGGGAGTCTGGACAACGAAGTCGGCCAAAGAATAATATTGATCGAAAACCATATCACATTTTCGCTTGACCTCAATGATGATTCACAAAACCTTTGTTTTTCACTCTTAAAATAAAACTTGACATAGAATTTGTCACGTTAATAAATTCTAGTAAATATATACACTCTGTCTCTCGACATAGTAAGTACAGGGTACAGTTGTAAATGCTCTGATTATCCTCAAGAACTCCTCCTCGCGAATGAGGAGGCAGCAGACGCAGCATCCGCCATCTTCATCGTCGCCATTACGGAGCTTAGTTGGTGTATATCGTCGTCAAATATGTCTTTGTCGTAGATATATGTAGAGAGAGATGATGTAACTTCTGTAATGCAATCTCGTGGAAAACATCCTTCTTTCAGCTCCGTAAACGTCACAGTCCCAGAACACATGGTCTTCGTCGTCTTCCGTCTACGAAGGTCCGTATCCGTTACCTACTCTCTTGGAGGACCGCGCCTGAAGGGCACGATAATCCCAAAATACAGTTCGAGTGAGGACAAATCTTAAATATAACGGAACGATATATTCGAGGATTGGTCTTCAATAAAAGATTCGTCTTACAACGCCAACGTTTCGGCAATTTATTTTGACTTGATCAGAGCTACAAAGAACATACACAATTTACATTATTTCTAGTACAACTTTGAAACACCTTATTAACTCAAACAATATATCAATGATTACTCTCTAACTGACTCTGAAATAACTGTTACAAAAACATAGCCTAAAAAGTCTTATTATAATAGAAAACAACATACCTGTACGATATGGAACCACAGTGGGTCGTATTTAGAGGTTATGGCTGGTGGTAATTGATGACGGTGTGGTTAGATAGTGAGTAAACATTGATATATTGTTTGTCTTAATAAGCTGTTTCAGAGTTGTAGTAGAAATAATGTAAATAGTGTACGTTCTTTGTAGCCCTGATGAAGGCAAAACAAATTGCCGAAACGTTGGCGTTGTAAAGAGAATCCTCGAATATATCGTTCCCGTGATATATAACAAATCTTACATGTGATATTTCCTTCATGGATGAATCTTAGCAGTCAACCATCTACGATAAAAGGAAACTGTTTTCGGGGAATCTACATAAACAAACGGCATATTACTCTTTCATTGAAGGAGGAAGAAAAGCAGGACATTTCGCTTGACAAACACGGGTGTTAGTAATTTTCTAAAGCATCGATCCGATTCCAAGGCGTGGTTCCCCGCATCGTAAATTACGTATGTGAGCGAGTTACGTATCTAGTACTCGTCGATTTCCGTTGGAAGCGTCCGTCCCTTCCTCCTTCTCCTCCTCCTCCTCCTCCTCCTCCTCCTCNGAACTCGTGTATTTTCTCCTTAGTTTCTCTAACGATTTTTCTTGTCACTATGTCGCAGTCAGTTACCGTGTCTTAAGAGCTATAGTATGTTTAACGCAGTCCGTGTTAGGTCGAAATTCAGGAGAAGAAATACGTCTCATGTTTACGTGTGAAAAATAAATTTAGAATGTATTTTCTTATTTGTTGCGATAATGTATTTATGGTTTCGCTTTCAGTTTTGTTTCTGTTTGGTTAAAAAATGTATGGGTGGAACGCGTTTAGCTCGAAACAGGGAGCAATTCTTTTACTGGATATAATTTTTTTTCAAAATTCTTGTTGCGCTACTAAGTGAGAGATATTCTTAGTAGTGTCCAGCAATGTAACTGTGAGGTATGAGGTGTACCCAAGTTAAATGTAGCTTATATATTCATTTATTATTGAGTGTTGTCTTGGAACTGTACACCATTTCCACCCAGACTTAAACCTGAGACACATCCCCAAACAGGAGATAAGTGAACCAGGCGGCACACTATGATGTGTGCACTTTATTACCGGTTTCACACGCACCTACTCGTTAAGGTTCGTCACATGGTGTTACAGTTGCGGAAGGCGAACGGGTGGTGTAGTGGTTTACACCCCTGCGATCAGAGCAGGAAACCCCGGGTTCGATTCTCGGCTCATGATAATTTTCACGTGATCGAAAGTTTTCACATATCTTCTCCACGTGTAGGGTGCACGGAAGAAATACGTGCATAATATGTGATATGTGCCCAATTCATGGAGAGTGTTGTTTTTACCTAAGTGTTGGTAGCTGGAGGGAGACAGAGAGAGAGAGAGAGAGAACGTGTGTCACTGTATAAACATTACCGAAGAAGGTAACGTTCGTTACCGAAACGTTGGCAAAGTAAAGATAAATAATTGGTCATTACGGAAGAGCGTTTTGTGGTAACTTCCAATCGCTGATAACATCACAATAAATTTTTTTTAACTCGTATTGAGGGTGTTGGAGTCGGAGGACGAGACGATGCGTCTTTTGATTCGACAGGGGAATTTCAATGGTCCCCGAGGAGAGCGACGACGGCCAATGAGGGAGAGTGAATGTTGCAGGGGAGACGGGAGTTCCCCGAGAAAACCCATTTGCATAACATGGGGTTTGCACCAGCGTCACCAGAAATGGACGGCGAATAAGCAAGACTTGCTGTTTGCTGGAATCAACTTATTTTGAATAAATCAATGGATGTCATGCTTTGTACACAAATATTTCTTATTTAAATTGTAATATTAGGAAGAATTAATGAATGAGCTATCGCAATGAAGACCTTAAAAATCGTAGTTGAAGAAAAAATTGCGAATGCGCTATCCTCATTTATATATATTTGTTTGCACTCCAATTTATTTATATAATTGTTTACACTCCAGTGCAAATACTCGACAATATATTCTTCAGTTTTTTCTTCCGTGAGATGTATTGTTCATTTGTTTTCAGGTTCTGTGGTTTTTTAATGTATTCCCGTCGCCTAAAAAATTCAAATTTCTCTTCTTCTATACGTGATGATTTCGAACCTGTGCTCCGTGACCTGGAATGCAACAATACCTCGCCACTTATTATTGTTGCAAGTGAGCGCTTTCCCTGTCTGCACGGAAGGGCCGAGGTGCCACCTCGGGCGGGTGTCGAGGGGTTGGCCGGTGCACTTTCTTCCCTAGAATGTGAAGGATGTGTGTACGTATGTGTGTGTGTGTCTGTGTATTTGCAGAAGGGAAAAAGCGGATGTGTGTTGCCCGCCCTCGCTGCTCTCTTTACATGCGTCAAACAAACCGGAAATCCTCACTGGCGAAACAGAGTATTCTGGCTGATAATGTTTTTATTTCTTTCGTACTACCATGGCGGTCGCTTTGGAGGGCGCCTGTAAAATATGTTCTTATATTTTATCACTATTCATCAATTTATTGCAAAAAGAAAACTGCTCGATGAGGACCATAAGATAATTTTCTCTCCGGAAGCAAGGAAGCGGGAAAATTTTCATCAAAGGGCCAACGTGCAGATCTGTTTTTTATTTGTGTTTTAATAAATAATAAGAAACATTGTAATAAGGATGCATTAAAGTGACATTGCAGTTTAAAAATTGTTGCTATTGATGTGATGACGAATATGCGAAGTATATGAAAGTCGACGAATACGAAATGAAGATATTCTCAAGAAAGTCGTAGGGAAAAGAAATAATTAAAACTACTAAAAATCTATAAATGTCTTGACATTTCAGAAACTGTGATGGATTAAGAAGCTTTACATCGTAGATTTGAAGAGATTTATTTTAGAATGATTTATCATACGTTTTGTTAGACGATTAATTATACAGGGGGATTCCTGAATGGCGGTAAATATTCCTCTAATTTCGAATGTTGACCTGACGAGTACGAGAGAGACACGGTGTGCGGCACACGAGTACCTGCTTTAATCTTAAAAACACCACCGTTTTATAAATGTAAATGCAAAGATTAGAATATAGTTATTCCCTAAACAAAGGTGTACATGATTCTTGCGGACTTTATTTACAAATCTACATTTACATTCCTGAATCAAATGGATTTAGTTGTTTATGTAAGTGGTTTCCGGGAAATTGATTCAATTGCTCTCAATTTGTGAATTACTGTTTTGTGCAAACTCATTTTCTCACTAATCCGTGTTTCCCTCACGATTGTAATTACCATTTGGAAACTTAAAAATTATATTTATGTTTTTGAAAGAAAAAAAAAAGCATTGATTCTTCTTGGTCATAGTGAGCCTAAATCCTTGTGAGAAGCGTACGATACAAAAGTCTCTGAAATAGGGAAAACTTTCAATATAATTCTCACGTATTTACGTCCATCATAATTTCTTTTGAAGTAAATTTACTTCCTCACAAAGCAATTGCTTTTTTGCTTCCCCTCATTTCAGACAAGCGAACGGGTGCTCATAATTCATGTGATTAACAGTCCATGAAATTGCAGAGTTTCACTTCGCAGAGAAGCTTTTGTTGTAATTAGAAAACGTATTCACTCGATTTGTGTTGGGTGCGTCGCGGGGATTACTTCTAGGAAGATCACCGGCGACGGAGAAAAGGGCACTTCATTACTTGTGAACTCATCTCGCCCGGATTCTTGTGAACACAAATCCATCGGAGGATTTTTCATTGTTGTCCTGTTTACGATGCACGATTTCACTAAAGCGCATATGTCCATGACTGAAAACACAAAAAAAGGTTTGCCTTTTTTTTTCTTTTTTCAAAATTAAAACATTTTATGAATCAATAAAATCCGCAACATTTATGAAGAGTGTATTGTTAGATGAGTATGGCATCCTAAACATTGTGTTACGCAGTTAGACCTCGTCGGAATAGTGATAATGTCATCTTACGTAACGATGTAAAGGTGGCTTCACACATTTGTTATTCGGCGAACCCCGAAGGTGGCGACTGGTGTGGAAGGGTTGTTGGTTACTCGTCGCATCACGAACACCGGTGCTCGCCCTTTCTCGCAGCGTGTCGCTCTTTTAAAGACTATTATTCGTAATTTAGTAGAAATTTCCTCAAATTGTAGTTATAAGTTGCGTGTTTTTAGAAAATCATTGTTGACAAATGTTGGAATTGGCCGAGGGAAGCAATCAACTCGTGGAATGATATTACGCAACCATTTCGAGATTTTGAATTCTTAAGCAGAACCATTTCAATTTTATGCAATTAGAGGTTTCCTGCTCGTTGTGTAATTAATTATCAATTATATGTGAACGAATAATAACTTTTTCTTGTACCTATTCCTTCCAAGTATTTTAACAAGTCTGTTTTTTTTTTATCTCTATTTACTCAATTTAAAGAAATGTTATACTTAAGGGAGAGTGGGGTAACAAGTTATACGGAAGATAAAACAACATAATGTATGTAACACAATGTAAAGAGAGGTCTCAGATTTATCGTTGATTTTTTTTTTCTTTCGGATTCTTAGACTCATAAACAAAATTACAATATAAAATGGATCTTATTATATCCCTGTTTCTATGGTTCTGTTTATTAAACCATTTATTGATATTTTTAGTTCTTTTTATTTCAAAACTGCGTCCTTCATATACGTTTGAAGGGAAAAGGGAAATGTCTTTCCTTCAAGATTCATTATTTTTTACTATTACGACGTAAGGGAACGGGTTTTTAAAAACCACAGTGTTAAATTTTCAGTATATTAAAAAAAATGAAAACATGAAGAAAATGGGTTTCATAATATTTTGGAACAATATTTGTGTTAAGTAGAAAGATTGGCGCCATTGACAGTGGTGTACCCTGGCAGATCATTCACTAACCTCCAAATACGTCACCAAAAATTATATAAACAATTCAATTTGAAGTTTAATATACTGTAAATATTTCTATACTAGTAAAATAAATAATAGTTCATCTTTTTATCAACTACAACTCAAAATTTCATTTTTTTACACTTAGCAGCGTATTTAAAATCAGTAATGAGTGTCGAAACTGGAACCACCCATACATTTATATTTATGTACCTGGATCTACGTTTTCCTCAAAGAAAAGTTATTGGTCGCACAAAAAGCAGATCAACGCTCATCTGTTATTCAACTGTGTTCATTCATAACACAGTACATAAAACAAATAATGTTTTGAAGCCAGTGCGTTAAATACCGAATGAGGTTTATTAAAATATTAGTAAATAAAACTTTAATATGACATAGTATGTGAAAACAGTATGTACGATAATTGACACCAAAATGCGATAATTTAGGCATTCGTTAATTATGTACGATCATTCTCATTTGAAGACATGGCAACTCTGAACAATATAAAGGTGAATCTTCCAATTTACAATATACAGTTGCAATAAAATTTAATGATTTGAATATTCTTTATGGTTGAACACCTGTTGAACACCTTTGTTGCGATATGGAACAAAATAGCTGAACACATGTTCTAACGAACTTTTGTCGAAAGTCCTCAAGTTATATTTTTGTAGAATGTTAACTCTACTCGCCATTACTCATGGATTCCTCCTTTTACTTCGTCGGTTGCAAACTTTAATTTATTTTTCATTGTAGTATTTGTAAATGGGAGGGAAATGTAGCTTAGTGCTATTGAAGCTTATCTACATGGAGCGATAGGAGGTAGGAGGGTAGAATGGTAGGAGTATAGGTGGGCAAGTTAGATGGGTTTTATCTACAACTTGACCCACGTGGAAGGGGTTAGTAGAAGTAGTTAGTAATAGTTAGAGATACTAGGATAGAGGAAGGAAGGTTTGCTTTTCAGTAGTCACAGCTATATGAACTGGGACATTCATGTAAAATTAAAGCTACAAATTTTCTGGCCCCATCGGAAATCGAACCCGAGATGACGTGATGATGAGCGACAACACTATCACCTGAGCCACCGGTAGGGCAAAAACTTTAAATGAGTAAAAAATAAGACATTTCATAAGAAGCTTCTGCAAATCGTGAGTTCATCTGAAGAAAATGGAAAACTATATTTTATCACTTGAAGCTGAATACCGTTCCGAATAAATTCCGTTCAAGTACAAGAGTGTGTATATCAGTGTAGTCTTTTTTGTCCGACAAAGCACGCAAAACTAATATTCGCTTTCAACTGTTTGATTGGCTGCAGCGCTGGTGCGTTGTTTCCGCGTTAGTGAAGCATTATCCGTGACGAAGGAAATATTTTCATTTTTTGCGACACAATACAATTTAGCAGGCAACTGAAACTTCATGGAATGAGGATTTATTTGCGCAAAAATTTTCTTAATAATTCATTCCTAGTAATCTAATGAATACGTACACTTTTAAACTATAATAAAGTGAAATATAATGCTATTCTAATATGTGAACATGAATATTATAATATCCTGGCCCGGGGTTTTCAACGTTGTTCCTTCGGGTAGAGGCGGATTTCTTATACAGGTTCTCTAGGCTTTGTCTAGGGGCGTGTTTATTGTAACAATAAATCTAGAATTTAGTGTTTTTTCAACTCTTATGATTTTTTAAACACTATACTCAGAATAATCTATAGTTCAATAATAACTTTTACATGTAAATTTACAAACATATTTGCGTTAAATTACATATATTGACATTATATACGTATTATAACTCGCAGCTAACTTTTCATCTTATCTAGGAACTTTTGCTGAAATTTTTGAATCCGCCTCTGCCTTAGGAGAATCCTTGATCGGAATTGATGGAATACGTCCCTTGCTTGCTTCCGGAGAGTAAATTAGTTTATTGTCCTCCACGTGGTCATACGCAGTTTGTACTGTTGTTTGACAATAAATTTATTATAGAATATTCGTTTGGATGTTGGAAATGATGGATGTGTATCCATTTTATTGAAATTGTCTCTAAAGGTCAGGGATGTCAGGAGAAGAGTTGCGTTCCTTCGCTGCCCAGAGAACGAAATCACGATAACGGCTTTTGTTATCTTCCTTTCTTCACCTTCTCTCCGTCCGCGTCTTCACCTCTCCGGCAATGAAACTAGCGAGTTTGTGGAAGCGTCAAAGAAAATTTCTGAAGGCAAAGCGATGTATTTCGGTTCTGATCGAGAGGAAAATGAGAACAGGGAATAAGCGATGGAAATCATACAAAGAAAAATTTATTACGCTTTTCGGTGGCAGACTTCGTAATGGCTTTTAATACTCAAGTCAAAGTATCCCTGAGAGTGCTGAAGGGGTTCGCGGAGGATATAGAGCTCCCTAGTCACTAGAGCTCGGCACTAGGAGGAGGAAACGTGGCCACAACTGCTACTCGATTTACAGCAATATGAGTAGGTCTGAGAGTCAGTCTCGTTGTCGGTGTGTGATTGACAATCCCCACCCTTCCGGGGATCGAACCCCTGCCATCCAATCGGTAACTGTGCGCTCTACCCACTGAGCCACACTGACTAATCCCTTAGAATACTACTGTTCTTAATTAGTTTGTGAATTTTCCACACATAATAAACAGAGAGCGTGACGTGTGCGTCCATCGCGCGGAAAGTTCCAGGTTCCTTTGCCCGTTTCACCTCTTTCGTCCGTCTGTGACGTATCTGCTGCTCTGGTCGCGAGAAACCGCTACGCTATTTTAACTTTTAACCCGTTACGTTATTTTAACTTATAACCCGTTACGTTATTTTAACTTTTAACCCGTTACGTTATTTTAACTTTTAACCCGTTACGCTTCCGCGACCACGTGCGTGAGAGCTCGGTGCAGGTGATGGCGGGTGGGGGTCTGTTTCCATGGAGATGTTTATCAAACTACGCGAAATTGTGTGAAGCGGTCGAGATGACATTGATTCATATTCGCTGGCGATGTCGGGTGTCTTCATCTAGTGAAAATAAATAGTGATTTTATTCGTCAACGTTAGGATGTTCGAGGGCGAGATGAAAAAGGCTACATTGAAAGTACTATATCTCCGAAATGTTCAACAAAGGGAGTTCTAATTAATTAATTAATTAATTAATAATATGCATTACTGATTTTTACTCTTGGACAATTATTTTGTTAATTTGAAATTTGATAATAAATTTAGATTTTTCCTTGAATTTTCCTTTGATGAGGATCACATTATTTTCAGTCTCGTGATACTGCAGTTATTTCCGCTATAACTATTATTTAAATATTTCGTCTGAAGTATGAAACTCTTTACGTCGTTTTTTTTGCTTTTTTTATTCGCTATATTTTCGTTCTTCTCTTGTGCGCTACGTGAAACTATCGATTGTCAGGACTTCAAAGAAACGAACCCGTAAATTTTTTTTCCGTATGAACCCGCAGTAAGTTAAAGTCTTATCTACTCCGTGAGGGTATAAAACTTCGTCGCTACTGGATTGTTCCAAACTACCACTTGGAAATAGTTAACCTACTCGCTGTAACGTGGAACTAGAGGAAATACTGAGAAGTATTATTTTCTTTTTATTATAATTGTTTTATAGCGCAACATTATAAATTATAATAACGAAAAACAATGATTTAATTTCTACCAGTTAATAGTACTGTTTAAACAATTTCCAGAAACTCACTGGACTCGTCTGAAGGTGACGAGAGCGCAACGTCTTCTATGTGATTTATACCTCGTCTCACCTCAAAGTGTGAAACATGTTTTTGTAACGTCGTGTAACGTTAGACAAAACTGTTATAAGAATACTTCGAAGGAAAATTAATTTCAAATCGAAGTCAACTTCCGTGATTTAAAACTTAATCTTTTTTTTAAATAAATGTTTCCTCCGTAAGACGCAATGTATAACACCAATTATAATTGGTATTATTTTATTTAGACGTATATTTTAATAAGTACACGTTTCTCTGTTTATTTACGCCGATCGCAGATATTTTAGTGAACTGAATTCTACATCCGTTCGTACTACCTTGAGCTAAAAAGGTCAGACACTAAAACGATGCCTTGGAATGCAATCAGTTATGTACAGTGGGTTCGTGCTGAAGGAAGGGAGATCCGTTGTCTGTTCGCGTGACTCCTTGGAAGACGGACCGGTCAGAATGTTGTGTTTGAACCCACTGACACACATGACATCCACGAGCCGCTCGGGGCTTCTGGAACATCGATTCGAGGCGAAGCGAGAAGAACGTGTAGAGGGACAATGGGTCGCAAATAGCAAATAGTAAATAACAATTAACACAAGGTTCGGATTTTGCAATCTGTTATAAATTAAATATATTAACTGATAACACTTTATTGTATTTCTGAATGTATGTTTGTTAAATTAAGTGACTTTTAATAAAGATAATCATAATAAATAAATTGAATAAAGAGAGCTTATTAATTAGTTAAGCGAAAATACTGTTTTCATCGTCGGTGACGCGCGAACTTTCAACAGTAATTTCAACAGATTATTTGTTTCAAATAATTTGTATTTTGTTTACTTGAGCGATAATTCATCAGCGCTAATCGTCCTTTTTCGATCGGTGGACCATTAGTTGTCACAGTCGCGGGACGAGACTCAAGGTTTTCATTGGTTGACGCTCCAACTTTGCAAAGCAAGAAAAATAGAACATACGCAATTTTCCCAAATCTTTCATGACAAATCGCAGCGTTGACAGCGATGACGTCATCTTCTGTCGTTCGAGAGTGGACGGCAGACTTCAAGGAACTACGCTGGCGATTTTTGAGCACAAAAATGTGTGAAGCGAGCTTTAGACTCCACCCTTAGCCTCTGACGTCACACGGAGTCGCCCACAGCCGCCGCCTTTTGCAGCAGTGCTCTCAACGCCTCCTGGAAGCGTGGGCTCCAGGGACGACGCGGCGACGCATTTCGCTTTAATTATGCAAACTCTTAGTCACTCGAGGACAGGCGGGAATGCGACAGCACATAATAGAGATACGTGATATACGGGCGGTGAAGAAGGAAATGGTTTCTTCAAAATAATTACACGAAGAAGCACATCATAGGACGTAGTATTTTTTGTGTTTGGGACTTTACAGCTCATGTCGACATCAAAGGTCATTGGAGCCCTAAAAATTTGTACAGATAGGGAAAATGCAGTTACGCACTAGGGAGAGCCAACATGACTCTCTCCGCGTGTGGGACTCGTCGAATGATTCAACCCTACCCACTAAAAACCCTCCTGATCTACAACACACCAAAACATATCTCACAACATACATCAAATGGAGGGGGGCTAAAATGAAGGGGTCACATAACATGAGGGGGAAAAAAATGAGGTGTAGGACAAAAAATGAGAAGAATGAGGAAAATGAAAGATACCCTAGCCTTAATAGCGTCGGGATCGTAAACAACAAGAGGTGACCGAGGGAGGTCAGGAAAGAGAAAGGAAGGAGCCTGGTACAACTAAGTGGAAGTAATGCCAGACTCAGCTCGGGGCCCCGTGTTCGCCAAACACGTACTTAGTCGATGTAAGTCCCCTGGGGGAATAGGACGTAGTAGTTTAGGCGAGTATTTGAAGATATTAAATTATGAAAGCACCACCCCTTTCGCAACATTACACAGCTTTTCAACCACACTGATCCTCAGGACGCGGAACCATCTGGCACATACACGATTCTGTTTAAAAAAAAAAAGGTTTTAATGTGTTGTACACCTGAAGATGACCAGTTGTGTGGTTGCAGCGTTGTGTAATGTAATATAGTGAAATATTAATAACAGATACTTTGCAAATAGGTGCCGTTGTTATTGAAGAGTAGGAAAATGGATGAAGCGGTTAGTACGTATATTAATTGAGAAGGAATTGTGGAATTTTTGGTGAAGACCAAAATACACGGACTCCTTAAATTTTAATTGATATGAAAGTAGAACTATTTTCTTAAAATCTTTGAGACCGTAGGCTTCCGCGATGAGTCTTGGTGTTCGGGAATCGCTGTCTATGGAAAACCGACGTTTCGGCCACCCACCTCGGCCTTATGACTTCAGTATCCTGAAGAAAATGCTCCAAACGCCGGTTTTCAACATCACTACTCGGCGATTGCCGGACATTCAAGACCACGGCGGGTTATGGCCGTTGGCCTTTGCCACCGTTGCTTTCGAATAAAAGATCTGAAGTGTTGAATAAGAGCGATCTAGCGGATGTCAAAGTCAGTATTACAGGCAATTTCTGACTACACTAGCGCAGTCTGAAGTAAATTTCGAGCAACCATAGGTCGACCATAGCAGCCTATGAAGTGCCGAGGCCCTGGTCAAGACTATAAGAGTATAGGAACAATTAGATCAAACTGTCTCCATTACATATATGAAAACTCAAACGACCCCATTTTGTTTATGAACAGACATATATTTACTCTAAAACACAAATAACAATTAATTCATTGCAACTTTAATGAGTTTCAAAGTTACAATGAATAAAATGAATTATTTGTGATTTAGAGTAATTATATTTGTTCTTAAAAAATAATGCCGTTTAATTTGTCATTAATTATACGAGTGTATGCAAACGGAAAATACGACTAATTCTATAAATTTATTGTCAAAAAACAGTACAGACTGCGCATGACCACGTGGAGGACAATAAACTAATTTACTCTCCGGAAGCAAGCAATTCTCCTTCATATATTGCAAATAAATAATTCAGAAGTTGTATCGTACACTTAAGACGTTTCAGTGCCAAATGAGGAGATCCAACGTCGTTACGGACAGAGCAAGAGGAATATTTTATCTCCTGCGTTTGCAGAAGAAGAAAAATGTCTCTCAACGTTTCTGTTCGCATGAAATGCAGCAGACTTCTCTTAAAAAAAACAACAACAAACAACAACAACAAAGGAATGAAATAATCGAAACAAAAGACGCGTATTTGTTGCCCGGATTCTCTTCTCTGCATCGTCTATTCGCTTCTCATTAAAACTGAATTTGTAGAAAACAATATGATTCCACATTTAATGGAATATTGAGTAGGTTTAGTTTTTCACGATTTCCAGATGTTAAATGGATATTGCATATCTCGTGGGTGTGGCATCGTTGTTCGGCGCCTGCACCAGACGGTGCTCATCGTGGATGGGCTGCACGGCTTAAATTATAAATTTATTGTCAAAAAACAGTACAAACTGCAATGTATGACCACGTGGAGAACAATAAACTAATTTACTCTCCGGAAGCAAGCGAGGGACGTATTCCATCAATTCCGATCAAGGGCCCTAAGGCAGAGGCGGATTCAGAAATTTCAGCAAACGTTCCTAGATAAGATAAAAAGTTAGCTGCGAGTTATAATACATATAGAATGTCAATATGTTTTGTAATTTAACGCAAATATGTTTGTAAATTTACATGTAGAAGTTATTAACGAACTATAGATTATTCTGAGTATAGTGTTTAAAAATCATAAGAGTTGAAAAAACACTAAATTCACGATTTATTGTTACAATAAACACGCCCCTAGACAACGCCAAGAGAACCTGTATAAGAAATCCGCCTCTACCCGAAGGAAAAACGGAGAAAAACCCGGGTCAGGATTGTAAAATNTTGGTTATGGGTTCTAAATTGGAAATTTGACGAAGATAAGAATTGGGGGTGCCCATGGGCGGTTCAACAGCCATCCGCAGGAACCGGTTTTCGAGAATGGGAAAACGACGATGAATTTTATTTGGAAGGGTAGCCCAAGTTTCACAGGCATAGAGTGCCGGCTACGGACACATGTTTTGTAGAATAAAAGTTTAATTTTTAGCCGGATCCTGCGATTACAGAAAATTGGAGAGAGGCGGCCAAGAGTGCTGTTCATTTTCTGAAAGAGAGACTTTCCCTGATCTTCCCGGCGAAGCTTCCTGTCCATCGTGATCCCAAGGTACTTGACACTTGCGGACCAGTCCACAGTCCATATTGAATGTCAAAGGTAATATTCTTCTTAAACACGCACTTTCTTTATCTAAATTTATCATTTTTCGGAGTATGTGATATATAATATGATGTATACACTCTTGTCTTACACGAAACAGTGCGGGAGGACCAACAATAATGGATGATTTTTATCTGAAGAAAATATCTGCGAGGTTGTCATTACAACATAACTACGGAGTATAGAATGCTGTAGTTCTTTGTTCAAAGCACACATTGTGAAACCAATGCTACGGAAAGGCAGTATTGACATGAAAGTCCGTGGAGCCGAATAGCAGGAATTTCAAAATTGGTGAAGAAGAAAAAGAGGATTTGTTTCGAAAGAGCAGTTGGAAGTAATAGAACATTCTAGAATTTCATTTGTTGACGCTTGCTCAGCGGAAACCATTCCAGGAGGCGTTCACCTTGTGATCTTCGGGGATCACAATCTCGCATTGTGACTCACGCATTGTGACAGTGTGAGGACTGGAGGACGATGATGTGGGGACTGGAGGATGCGCATTCGCCGGAGCGGAGTCACGTATTCAGTTGTAGTATATTACTTACCCACCCCCCACCCCCAGGAACTTTACTTGGCTTTGTAAAATATATAAAGGAGCGCGTTCAACTTGTTAAAAAAATATTATTGGCTATTCATACAATATGTAGAACCTTGTTCCTAGTTAACATCACCAGGATTTACATTACTTGTCACTATTTATCCTTTCCATTGCGTTTCGTCGCGTATGGTATAAAGGATTGTTATATGTCGCGTCAGTGTTATTGTACACACAAGTACATTTCAAAAGAACCACGCAAATGCCAGTACAAAGACGGAAAACAAAATAAATATTTAATCCGTTGCCTTAAATGTATTTTGTTTGCAATATTTTTTTTTAAAAAAACGAGTGATTCCTCGAAAGATGAAACGTTTTTTTTTGGGGTGGGGGTGGTGGACCAGAGTTGACAACATTTGCCACCCCCCTCCCCCCTCAGACCACTTCCTTGCTGCCACACCCCTGTATGCCACAAGTAAATGTATTTTTAATGAATTCTCATGTAGAAACTTGAAACAGTTCATTTGATTTGTTTTGCATTGGGCGCCGAAATCCCGAAATTAGACGTTCCCATTATTCATTTTATAGCAGACTGACTGAAGAATAAGCTTGAAAGTCAGTCTGATCGTTGAGGACATTAGAATTTGAACATTGATTTCCCGAGCAGAAAAGTTATCATCGACTGCAGTGTTCTCTATTATTTGAGTGCTTCTGAAAGTCTCTGTGTGTCTATTGGTGAGAGAAAAAAAAACACTTTGTGTACTAATGTTACGGAAGCTTACGTGAAACTGAGCCAAACGAAACGCCCCCTGTGACGTAACGCTTCCTCTCTGATTCACTGCAGTAAATTATCCTCTAATGTTGAAAACGAAGTATGTTCATACATTTTGCTCATGTTCATATTTTAAGAAGATATTTTGGTGTACTTTCGTAAAAAAAACAACAACACAAAATTGAAGTAATTTTTATTACATGTGAAATGTAATTTAATGCTATGAAAATTAATTATACAGGTAATTTAGCATTTTAGTATGGCTATAGTTTCAATTTTTAAAACCTTCATGTGACGGAAAATGCGTTCAAGATACAATTAGGAATCTGATTGTATCTTGTATTTTGTTATTTTTCAAACTACATCTTCAAAGTAATACAATGGAGCCTCTTTATCTCGTAGTTCAAGGGAAAGGTTGTAAGTTTCGAGATTTCGAGTTATAGAGGTCTTCCAGATACGGAGTTTTTAACATTATCAGTTTCAACTTATAGAGCCATATGTTATTCTAGTTACGTAGCCATGAGAAAATAAAAATTCGATTCATACAGATTTATTTTACTACATTATATGTACATATTACATTATACATAATTACATATATAAACATTATTTTACGGTAAAGGAACAATTTGAAAATATGCATGTATTAAAAGAAATCTGTAATTTTCTTTTGAATCAAGGAATTAGCACAATTGACAATTCAACTGTATTTTCGATTGCAAACAAGGCACTAAATATCTTGTCCTCGATATCACTACATCTTTCAATGAAAGTACGAAATAATTTATTTGGAATTGGTTATTGATGACTACGAAAGTAATTGCTTGGAGTTAAAGAGTCTTGCGAAAAGGATTTCGATTTACAGAGGTCGCAAAGTTTACATCTAGCTTTTTTTTCGAGTAATAGAGTCCGCTAGATTTGTAGTTCGAGTTAGAGAGTGCGAAGTGTATGGAGAGTACATCACAGGGAAATCATATTCAGTTCCGAGTTATAGCGTCTCAATAATTCGAGTTGTAGGGTTTTTTTTTTGTACTTCAACGGAAGGGAATTCGCTAATTTCTTCGTCTTAGAGAGGATTTCGAGTTAACGGGTTTCGAGTGAAAGAGGCTCCACTGTATTATCCTTTATTAAATAATTCTTATGATCCATGGACCCTGATGTGTCATCGCTTGCTATTAATTTACGACGGACACTAAAATAGTATTCCAATCATATTGATCCAATTTTTTCTCTTTAAGATGTAATTCTTAGTTGCTATATCGATACACATTTTTCTTTGTCCCAAAAATGTAATTTGGAGTGTGAAAAATTATTCACACTTTAAATGAAAAATAGTTTGAACCCTTTGTTACGCGGCAACAATAGGAAAGGGAAAAAAAAGACAGGTGACATTAAAGTGTTCAGTTCACGAATTTATCGTGTTCGCGTCTTTGTCTTTATCGTTATTCGATTCTGACTTGTGTTATTTTATTCGCGATGTGTGGAATGCGACGTACGAGTACCGGTGGTTTTGTAGAAGATCTTTGAGAAAGTCGAATTGGGACGTTTGTTACTCGGAAGGAGTTCTAGAAAATTGTCAACTGGATCGAAGTGCAGACCTTCGCTCGACGGAAACACTCTTGATCAACCCACTTTCTTCGTTCGACGCAGAAGAAAACTGGAAGGACGATGGCCAATGGGGTGAGACCATTTTGTTCTTCCAATGAAGCGTAGCATTTCCGGACTAACGGATTCTCTAGTTGTGTCGTATACTTTAGCTCTCAACCGAGCGATCGCCCCTCTGGTGGCTGAGGTGATAGTGTTGTCGCTCATCATCACGTCATCTCGGGTTCGATTCCCTGTGGGGCCGATGTGTAATATGTAGCTTTATGTCACAGGAATGTCCCAGTTCATATAGCTGTGACTACTGAAAAGCGAACACTCCTTCCTGTATCCTCCTCTTACTACTCCTTGTATCATTAACTCTATTACTAACCCGATTAGCAGAGTGTAGAAATTGTGTAACTTTATCGAGGGCATGCGGGAAAATGAAATTGTTGATTAGAATTATTTATACGCCTTACATCCTCAGTATGGCTACATTGTATTCGCGATCACTTTCAGTTAAATTTTTATGTAACTTATATTGTGAGTTACTTTTTTTCCTTAACAATATATTTTTTGGTCATTTTGTATTTCTTAAAAAATTCAATTATGCAGGTTGTTGATTATCCGGTCCTAATTGATCTGGATCATTGGAATTCTACTGTAATGTGTAACTTTCCGTTGTGCAAAAAATAAACAAACAATCTACTAATTTTGAGGAAAAACTTCACGCTTAGCAGCTTTAAAAATGAATAACAGATTTATTTAAATTTTATAATACTTTAACCTCCATTAACATCTTACAAAAAAACAACAACAACAACTAAAAAGTATCAAAGTTGTATCAGTTTGTGAGGCTTTAGAGGAGACAATGAAACGAAAGCAGTTTAGTCCGAGGAATGGGAGCAGATTTTCTTCTTTGAATGAAAGGAGCAGCGAAATAGGTTTCTCATCAAAGTATTCGGCGACTGAATCCTTTGAATGTACTTTTTTTTCAAGAGAATTTGGAGGGAGATCAGATCCAGGTCAGCTGAGAACCAGAAGGGAGACGAAACCTTGGATTACTTTGGAGCATTTGTCGATGAATCAAAATCATTTTGCTAATACGTTAATAATAATCGGCCAGATGCGGTCCATTCAAATATTGCTCTTCTTGAATGTGACTCAATGGAATAATTTTAAAAAAAGTTGACGAGAAGTATGAAAATTAGGTGGACTTATTTTTTTCTGAGAAACTATGAGGAGGATTTAATTTTTTTTCTCCACTCGTCTCAATGACGAATTTGCAAATCATAGCAAATGCCAATTATTAACTTCTTTTCGGTTGTTAGTTAAAAGCCGACTCGTCGTATAAAGAAATCTCGAGTTTCGTTGGCAATTGCAGCCGACATCTTGGCTCTAAGAATAATAAATTTATTATCAAAAAACCAAAAGTTACAAACTGCCATGTATGACCACACGGAGGACAATAAACTAATTTACTCTCCGGAAGGAAGCAAGGGACGTGTTCCATCAATTCCGATCAAGGGCCCTAAGGCAGAGGCGGATTCAAAAGTAAGATAGCATAAGTTCCTAGATAAGATAAAAAGTTAGCTGCGAGTTATAATACATATAGAATGTCAATATGTTTGTAATTTTACGCAAATATGTTTGTAAATTTACATGTACAATCTTGAGGAGCTAAATGCACGCAAGAAATCTTGCATCAACACAAAACAAATGTATCAGTCATTAATCACCTCCTTAAAAGGTTAAACTGACCTCCTTAAAAGGTCATACGCAGTTTGTACTGTTTTTTTGACAATAAATTTGAGCTTCTAGAAACGACATGATTCCCTCTTATTATACTTTATAGTATATTGTATTAGAAAAAAAAAAGTTATTAGAGGCAATTCTCTACGTTCTTTTGATTTTCCCTTTTTTATATGTTTTGTTCATTGTAAATTTTATATTTGAATATGTTTTACTAACTTTACGGTATTTTCATATTTGAAGTAAATAGAATATATCTGTTCATATCTCGCGGGAAGTTCCTTATCGCGACCGAAAGCAAATTCTGACATTTCGTCTTCCTCTCATCAAATCGACTTGCAGTTTTGCAGTTGTTCAATGTACAATTTCTCTGGAATTTTAATTCGAATTTGCTGCCAACATTGTTTACTTTCCACATGGACATTCCGGCCGTTTTCCGACCTCCATTCGTAAAAGTGTGCAATATGCCTCATCCTTTTCCAGCCATCCGTAAAGAATTTATTTTCACTATTTTTAAGGTGGACCCCATTAATCATTGGAATGAAGTTTATTTCCGATAAGTCTTGTTCAGTGAGACGGAGTGGAAAATGGTCTTGACGGAATCGCGATGTCAAATCTCCCCTGTTGGGGAAATATTTTCCCGCAGATGTTTCGTCCTGATATTGTCAAGTTCAGTGAAGTCAATGGAGAATTTTATCGTCGTGTTGAATAGAAAAACAAATTGTGAAATGAGGAACGCGGACCCTTTTCTTCAAGGAGACGCAGCAATGTCTGTCGGTGTGTAATAACCTCTGAGGCTTATGTTTGTTCTCTTGTGTGTTGACGCAGGATGTGGCGCGTGTGCTGCGGCAGCTGGATCCCAGTGGTCGCGGCGTCATCGGCTTCGGCGACTTCTGTCGCGGCGTCTCCGCCGTCGTAGGTGAGTCACGTCGACCGGAAGGCAATTTCTAGTCGTGTTATTAAAAGACATTTTCTTAAAAAAACAGACGATGTTGACGCCGCGTCATTTTTTATTTTATTTTATTTTTTTATTGTAGTATTTCTAAATGGGAGGGAAATGTAGCTTAGTGCTATTGAAGCTTATTGTCTACATGGAGCGATAGGAGGTAGGAGGGTAGAATGGTAGTAGTATAGGTGGGCAAATTAGCTGGGTTTACCAACAACTAGGCCCACGTGGAGGGGTTGGTAGGAGTAGGTGGTAATAGAGTTAGTGACGCTAGGAGCAGTTGGAGGTGGATAGAACAAGGAAGGATGCGCTTTCCATATTAATGTGGAAAAAGCTACAAATATTTTCTGGCCCCCTCGTGGAATTAATCCCGGGGGAGGGGGGCGGGGGAAATGACTTAGTGATGAGCCAGCACGCTAACACCTGAGCTACCGGCGCGAGGGGGGGGGGGACAACAACACCGCGTCATTGATTCGAAGCTAACGTTTCGACTGGTGTGCTACCGAATATGCAGAGTAGCTTCGCAGCGGAAATGTTGAGTTCCGAAGAACGAGATACTTACACGACAGTCGAGAATTAATTGCATGACACTTGGGCGACGCGTTATTGTATAACAACTTTCCAGTCGTTATTCGTAACTACTTCACTATTTATTTATTTATTGTTAGATCAACGAGCTACCCTTGAAAAATCAACGGTTACACTGTACATATAAGGCACAGAAAATAATATAAAAAACATAATGATATGAAAGAGGTACAGAAATTAATACGAGCATTTTACAATTTTTTACCGAAGAATTATATGAATTTATGAGTGGAATCGTTATTCATATAATGCAGTATTGGACCTCAACACTCGCTGAAGCTCAGACAATCTCTCCCGTTGAGAGATCGTGAGTCCTATTTAATCTATTTCTAGACGCATTAAAACAGTACTTTTTATTGTCTCTTATACNGTTTAGAGTTTGTTGAGAAAACAAGTCTCCAACTTGATCACATTCTAATGATTAGGAATTACGCATTGTCCTGAACCTAAAAAAAAAAATCATACTATTGTGCCTAAATACCGGAGCAAAACCTCGTTGTCCAGTGGGCGAGAGTTTCGTGTTTGGAAAAAGGCCGAACTCACGGGTCGTGTGGTTACGCGAAGGGTTCATTGTTTTTACGCGAAGGAAAAGGAAAACCTGACTTAACCTTGGAATATGTATTTTTCTTTGAAATTACGTCTTCTCTTCTCGTTTTGTGCTTGTCGTTCTCTTCAACTTGTGAGGAAGAACGCGGCAACGCCACGGACGAGTGGCTTTCGCTTCTTCGTTCCTTTACTTTTCGTTTTTTCATGTCTCGATGGAAACCGCATGATTTGGGGCGCATGTCGGGTCGCCTCCGGTCGTAATGTCGGGACCGGAGCAGGTGGAGAGGGGAGTCGAAACGATTTTATCCCGTTTCGCAAAGAGTAGGAAACGAAGTGTGCTTTAACCCTAAAAATCGTAGAGTTTAAAAAAACAACAACTAAGAGTTAAAATTTTATCTCTTTACCTACCCAATTTGCTTCGTGGAAGGACAAATTTCACGAAGTTATATTTGTTGGAGTGTGCAGGAAATGCTCCGAATTCGACATGCTTTTCATTCGTGTCCATGTCGGCGACAAGGGGAGCAGTGTCCGGTTCGGGGTGAAAGAAAGAGAGGGAGAAAGAGGAGCCGTTAGTTGACCGCTGCGTCTCCGTCTCCCGCACTTCTTCCTTTTTCTTTACCTTTTCCTGCAATTCCGTCGCTGCCGCCGCTCCTTGACGAAAAGCGAGGCGGCTGTAAGAGATTGCGTGGAGGGGAAAAGGTGCCGACGATTACTGCACTGAGGAACTTCCGATCGCGGTATTAAACGACAGAGGTAAAACATTGGTCGAATTTGAGGTGTTTGTTTACTTCACAAAACTAGAACTAAAGCGACAGTCAGTCGCGACGAAATTGGGTTTTGTTCTTGTTTTTAGGATTATGATCTTTATCATATAAATATTTGTTTTTTTTAAGGATTGGGTAATAATGACATTCTTACAGAGCCAACGTTTCGACAAATCAATTCGCCTTCATCAGGGCCAAACGGAAAGTTCACAAATTTCATTACTTCTAGTGCGCCGAGAACATACGAAAAAAGCAACTACTATGACACAACCTTTACATATACTAGCTATCTTTAATAATAGTTACAATAGTTTAAATACAATTACCTAAATAAAATAAGAAACCTGTATACGCGTTGTAATATGGGATCATCACGCGTGGGCTATCTATATTCTCAGTTTGCGACGAGGTTTCACAACAATTGAATGCTCTGTCCAGAGAATCGAAGATAGACACGATTTTGTATTTAAATTGTTTGAATTATTTTTGTTGATAAAACTACGGAAAATCATAGGAAAGCCCTCGAAAAAAATTTCGAAAAAAACGAATTTTTCTTTAAGACTGCGATTTATAGTCCTTTTTGTTTCAAAATTGAATGAAAGTTGTGATCTTTGGCAGATGCAGTATTTTATTTTCTGATGTGCGTAAGACTGATGATACTACAATTTTGATGAAGCGGTTTAAAGTAATTAACGTTTCTCTATTAGAATTTTTGTTTTGCAATGGATCTACGTGCGTAACATAATAATTTTTTTCTCGAAATACAAGAATTTTTTTTCAGATGTTCACATTATTAAATGGAACCAAAAGCCAAAGAAAATTTAGAGATTTTAGTCGTTTCCTTCACTTTGTGTCTTCTCTCCCTCCCTCGCAGATCGGTGATCGCTCTTGTAATATTTTGTAAATACTAATTCTTCTAAATTTAGCACAAGGTTTGTCGGTTTATTACATTATATTCGGGTAATTTTCTTCAAAATAGTGAAAGTTACAATTACTTTCTCTGCAAAAAAAACAAAAAAAAAAACAATTTGTAAGGAAACTGTTTTTTGTTGGTCGGCGAACTTTTTTATCTTGTAATAAAACTGTAGTAAACCAGTAGCGTTTTCTGCGATGATTCTGTTTCATTTCTTAAATATTTCACTTTTTATAGCTTTTGTCTCGTGAAACGGAAGATGATTGAATATTTTAAATATTTTTTCTCATTATTAGAGCCTTATTATAGCGAGTGTCTTCCTCACTGTAACTCGTAAAAGTGACGAAAGGAAAAAGTACTATATTTTATCACCTTCATTTAAATCTATATTTAGTTCTATATCATGTTCCCATCAAAATTTGCATTATCTTGGAAAATTATTTCCGTAATTTACCATGTTTTACTAGAAATGTTACACGTCAACAACCTCTGTGGGTAATTATATACTACTATTTCTAAGTTTCTCCCTTTGTTCTGTAAAGGATGGATGGGCGACTTTTAATTGAGTCACGAATTAATTAAATTCACGCAAATTCTTTGAACCCCATTTACATTTTTCCTTCGGATAGAGGCGGATTTCTTATACAGGTTCTCTAGGCTTTGTCTAGGGGCGTGTTTATTGTAACAATAAATCGTGAATTTAGTGTTCTTTCAACTCTTATGATTTTTAAACACTATACTCAGAATAATCTATAGTTCGATAATAACTTGTACATGTAAATTTAGCGTTAAATTACAAACATATTGACATTATATATGTATTATAACTCGCAGCTAACTTTTAATTCTTATCTAGGAACTTATGCTGAATTTTCTTGAATCCGCCTCTGCCTTAGGATCCTTGATCGGAATTGATGGAATACGTCCCTCGCTTGCTTCCGGAGAGTAAATTAGTTTATTGTCCTCCACGTGGTCATACGCAGTTTGTGCTGTTTTTGACAATAAATTTATTATAATTATAATCATTCATTGTTTCACTGCATGATTTCGCTTCCAATTTGAAGTATTTAGACCAGTTTTATGACGTCCATCAACTCGGGGAACACGGCTGTCATGTAAATGTCCCAACTGGTGATAAACTGGTTTTATGGTTTCGCTTCTAGAAACGCCGAGAAACGAGAGCTGTGGTTCATTGTACGCTCTTTTGTCTCCTGCGTAATCCACTGAGTGTGCGACGTATCACATTTTGATAATTCGGGTTTTTTGGCACATAGCACCTGAATCTGCTTCTCGGTAACGACGGCATTGCGTTGCCGTGGAATTGACGCGCAAATTCTCTCGCCACGGAACAGCGACAGCAACCAACACGGAACAACATTCGCTTCGTCACTTCACCGCCCTCTGCACCTCCAGCATCGATAAGTTAACTAAGGCCACTGCGGTTGGTTCGGGAAAAATACCAGCTTAGTCAATATCTATGGAGTATTGCGATCAATTTGAGTAAAGAAATGATTTTAAATTGGTCCAACGCTTACAGTACTTTGGTGCGTGCTTATTTGATTTTTATTATCACGAGATTTGTTTTTGTCGTTCGTGTGTTTTATAGTAAAACCTTGAGTTTCCAGGTCAGTTTTTTTTCCCTTCTCGAAGCATTCGTTTTTTGATTTACCATGTTGGTATTTCAGCAGCTTGAAAGAACTGAAGTTTTGTGAACTGAACGAGGTTCTGATTCCTGCACGCACCCTCTGGTGGGCCGCGCGCAACACGTCTTCCCTGCGAAGTGATTCGTTCTCATTTTCAATTCTCAACGTTTCGCAAATATTCTTGTTGATTATTTTTCAATTGCTGTATCTTCAGTACATTCTACTACGACGTATATAATCCAGATTTTCTATCGTGCGAATCTCTGCTGGTTCAAGATAATACGGAAAAGTGAGGTTTTACATGTGGAAAGTATCAAAATTGTAATGTATAGTCGGCAGAATATTGATGGGTATGATCAATAAATCGAAAATATTGTGGTATAGCATCAGCGATCTTTATGATTAATATAAATTAAAGCGAAAGCTTTTTCGGCGATGTAGTCAGCATCCTCAGGATCTGTATTCCGCAGAATAGAGCCAATCAGCACTTGCCGAATAAAGAACCTGAAATTTTCTTTCAATTTTTATTTTGAGTAAATATCGCGAGGAAGAGGAGCTTATTCGATGTGATTCATTATGTAGTGAAGGAATTGTCTCTTCCCTTTCACCTCTTTCTATGTTTCTCGCTTTCCGTTTTCACCCTCTTCGCAAAACAGTTGTTGAAACCGGGTATTGCATTGCGTTCGTCAAGGGGAGCGTGGGAACGGAGCGAGTGAGTGGACGCTTGTGGCGGTCGCTCGCACACGGGGACCGCAAAGTCTGTCTTCACTCTCACTCCAAGAGCAGTTTCATGTTTACGATTTTACGAATTTTGTGGTTATGTTTCGTAACTCTCTTTCCCGGACTCCGATGAAATTTCTTAATTCAACGAAATAATAGCGCGCCAAGCTAAAGGTCCCGGGTTCGAATCTCGCTCCCGTCTCCCATTTTCATTCCGTCTTAGAACAGTTTCATCCACAATCATGTAATCAACTATACGAGGGAAAATAACTGATTGGGACCGCGAATCCCGAGACCTGGGCCCTGACGCCGCCGCGCCCCTGCGTTGAGTTTAAATTTTCCACCTCAATATTAAGACTTATGACGGAAAGTATCGATAGTTATCGATGGTTTCACAAGAAAACGATCGATGTTTCCGATAGTTCCAAATTATTATGAAACTTTCGATCACATTGATCACGCAGAGAAAGATGCTTAAATAAACATAATTACCCACTTTTTTATTATAGTTTTCTTGTTGGACATTTTCTCTCTCTCGATTTTACAATGTATTCCACTCAATACCCATGGTTACCAAATTTTATCTTTTACAAGATCTATCGAGGCATGAAAATCTGGAAATGGTTAGTTATAATTTTGTATACTAAACAAAGGATATACCTAGATGTATCATTTTACTATAAACTCAAAAAACGGTAGAAAAGAAAACAGTGAAATAAGTATTTAAATCGGGTCTTCCATTCTTTTATAAAAAATACACACGAAGCTACGTCTTGCTCTTGTGACGATGCGTTTTAAACTGTCATGTTGACATTCTTAGTTTTTATTGTTGAACCACCTTTAACAACTAATGGGAATAAAAAAAATTTCACCTCAAATCTTATAAAACCAATGGAAATACCCTCCCGCTGCACTAACTTAATTAGAAAAAGAAATTGTCAAAGTACTGCCATCGAGTTTCAAAGAAGAGATTCCATTACTATTGGAATGGATCCTTCTGATTTAAAACCGTCCCGTGCAGATGCTGTAACTTGTACGAAAGCTATACGAGATGCGGGAGGATTCAAGTGCAACTATCGGAAACTATCGATAGTAGCCCATTGTGTGTCGATGGTGTTCGAAAGTCGAAACTATCGATAGTTTACCGCAATGATTCGCCACATTCTCACCCGCGTAGCCCTGAGATTCGTATCTCGCTGCTTCCATTGCACCTCATTTTGTTTTCCTGCTTTCGATTACGTTTTGTTTCTATACGAATACTTCAATTGTTGCGTTCTTTCGACGCGTGAGAAAATGATACATCGTAAGAAAATAAGAAAATATCCCGTACCCTCATGATGGAACTAGAAATAATTACGTTACAATGTTTATATCAAGTAAGTCATTTCATTCGGCTAAATATTGAAGTATATATTTTTGAGAACGGTGCAGTGACTTGGAGTATAGCTTATTGTATAGTGATGAAATGATTGGCTTTTACTCACGTGTACTTTCCTTTGATGAAATGGTAGAAATCAACTCATTGTTTGCTCGTATGTATTGTATACGTCTTGTTCGAGATCCCAAGGCGGTGAAATGGCGTGTTTCTACGAGCAAAAAATGTCTTAGCATTACTCGCAATTATCTGGATGGATTCGATAAGCGCCGTCTAACTGGCGGTCCGCGAGGTGTAGGACAAAGGGGTGGGGTGCAATGATAGTGTTATAAATCGATGCTGTCACAATTGATACTCGCCTGGCATGTCGTCCGCTGAGAGAAAATACAAAATTGTGTTCGGAATTTTCTCTTTCTATGCCCCTTTATTTCATTACGACACGAAAACATTTTATTATAATTCAAATTTCTTTAAGATCCTTTTTGAAAATTAAGAAATGTGCTATTTAATTTTTCCGGAATGTCCCTTCAGTGGAATGCGTCTGGGGCCACATCACGTGACCACTCGATCGAAAGAGTGGAGAAAATGTCCCGCGGGCTAAGAAAAGTTGAATTAGATCATTGTTGAATGTTATGTAACAGATTGTGGGACCGAAAAGTCCACACGTACTTGATTTATATCCAACAAGAAATATAAAGTATTCGAGCAAATCTTATTAGAACACTTTAAGACGCCGTACGCGGAGAACCGGATGTAAATATAATTTCCTTGAGCGAATCGAAAATCTTTCACGAATAATCTAGTACATTTATCCCCGCCCCCTGAATTACTCCTCTTATCTACCATATTGCATTTTTCTTTGTTCGTAGTTGTAAATGCCACTCTTCTTTAGTGCTACGACTGTTGACATTTGTACCGTACAGTTTTGGAACTGATTTATATACATGTTTCGAGAAGAGAGTTAAATGGATTACTATATCTCATCCCATACTTCGCAAAGGGGACATATATGAGCTTTCATTTGTCTTATACTCTTTGAGAAAGGTTCGAGATAATGACTTTTGTAATTAGAATATGATTCCATATAATATATCGCTATGGAGTTTCTCTGTTCTCCAATTTTTATGTTTATTTTTACGTTTTGACGTTTTTTACTTGCATTACGAGGAAATGAGACGCTTCAGCGACATTTGCTTTGACATTTGGAGAACTATGGCTTTCGTATAACCGTGTTGCAATGTATCGTGAACCTCACCTGACCTTCCACCCATCTTTATGACGGTAAGAGCCGGACGTACGTTGTCTGGGTTCGGAACGCTGTTAACATCGCCTACCGGTCGTTAGCTGTTTCTTGTGCTGGAGGGACAATGCCTCCCTCCGTTTCGATGGAGTGCGCTTATGGTAGCAGTACTTCTCCGTCCATCGCTCACATCCATCAACGCTAATATCCCTAACAGTTCTCTCCTATTTGCTCTTTCCTTCGTGGCAAGACGTAATGTTGCTGTGCTTAAGAAGTAAAGTACTCCTCATTTTCATTAATTTGAGAGTCACTTCCCACGGACAAATCTTTTGAAAACATCTCTGCCAAATTACGAGTAATTTTGGTGGAAGTCTATTTATGAGGTTGAGTTTGAGATGTAAATAATGAGGTTTGGTGCGATTCAAATTAATTCCTAGATATACTTTTTTTGTTATTATTTTTCCTAAAATGTTACATGAAATATATTTGCTTTTTACTATTTTGGTCCTCTATTACAATAATGGACCGTAGTGCCTTCACTATTTTGTTGAGAAACCACCGCAGCTCTGTTTCGTCGGAGTATTCGAGAGCATCCGGTTAAAAAACGCGTCTTGTCAGAAAAGCGTATGACCACGTGCAGGACAAAATAAACTAATTTACTCTCCGGAAGCGAGCAAGGGACCAACCCATCAATTCCGATCGATGATTTTAAGGCAGAGGCGGATTCAAAAATTTCAGCAAAAGTTCCTAGATAAGATAAAAAGTTAGCTATGTGCTGTAATAACAGAATACAAAAAAATTGTATTTAATAAAACACTAAGTAGATACTTCACAAGAAAGGGGAACAGACATATTAAAAGGATTAGACAGGTTCTGGAAGAATGGGTACGTTAGTGTAGATGGGAAGATGGTGAAGTGAAGTGATACGAGGGAAATTAATGATTTAGAAAATGTGAAGTGAAGGGAGATGTGAAGTGAAGTGAAGTGGACGAAAGGGTGTTTGGGTCATCAGAGTAATAAAATGTTCAATAAGTTTTTTTTAATCAATTATTTAGATGTTTCAGGGTAAAATGTTTTTCTTATATATTTAATACTTTAATATTAGTCGAATCATATAGTTTAATAATTTATTTGACAACTTTTTATTTCTGTCCTCCGTGATATGTATTTTAATATATGTACTGCCACCGGGTAAGATCTGCCCAATTGCAGTAAATAAATATATTATATTATTACTTATTTTAAGCGAACTGTGGATTAAGTGGAATATAATTACTATACTTTTCAATATGTTATATTGTTAAGGAAATTTCGAACTGAAATGTATTTTCTCTGTGTGTTCGTTCTGTGGTGTCTCATCATATAGCGGGTGTTCAACTTTGTGTAGTTTTAGAAATATTTTAAAATGAATTGAATTCAGTACTAAATCGTTCATTTCGTAATTTGTGTAACCAATACTACGGAAAATAATTCGAAGTGATTTAGAGAACGTTCGTGGCACATAGTTTAAGGGTTGGCACTGGACTCTGGAGGCCATCATTTATCGTGTGGGAATAATGTATGGGGGGGGGCGCATGTGACGCGGTGAGGGGCAAAGCATAAAGAAAGGAAGACATGAAAGGAAAGACAAAATTGTTTCATGAAAGCGTTTATTGACAAAGTGCAATGTTTACAATAATTGTTCAAAATTGCAAAGCCCACGAACTGCGTTACATGTTTGACTGCGTCGGTGGAGCGTTTGGCGTATTTACATATTCAAAGATGCCGAAGAGGTGTTTCACAAACAATCACGAGCCGCGGGTTCGGAGATATTCGAGAGAACGAAAGTCACCGGCAAAGTCACTTGCGCCCCCCCCCCCCTCAATACCACGAATTCGGGTTCATTCTGTATTATGAATACTACACCTGTCTCTTATACACATCTAGATGTGTATAAGAGNCTTAATGTTAAAAAGTTTTCGGTTACTTTTTACGATCTAGCAATGCATGTTACGTAACACCACAGATACATTCGGAATAAAATTCCGTTCTTTTTGTTTTATTTTATGTTCATGAAGTATTCCTTTTACTTTTGTAAGTGAAGTGCTTTGTGTAGCGCCCCGTGGAAAAATTCCCATCAAATGTCTTCTCATCTACGAAGGGTTATTATTTTCTTCAACGTTCGCATATTTTCCTTGACGAGTCCACAAAAGTAACGGAGAGTGCGCATTCTCTCATCGCATTTCGTAAAGTCTCCTCCTCCTCCTCATAATGGCGAGTAATGGAGTTCATTTTCTGTAATGAAGTTTAGAGAGAATAGTTTACGCTCGTTCTCAATTGAATCGCGTAAAAGATTGCTATAAAAGATATTTTCAGACGTTAATCGAATTTTGGATAAAAATAATTATATCCTCTCTAAAGAGCTGGGCTCGTAATACTCTATCTCAGTTGAGTCATTATCTTCATACAACTGAAAAATGCGTAGAAAGAGAGGAATACAGTTTATTGAAATTCTTTTATATTATGTAATAACACTATATGTGGGCCTCTAAACATCTTCGGTCTCTTTAGGAAAAGAAAACAAAACATCGAAAAAATTTCATTAAAAAATGCCCTTTTTTGTCTCAGAGCTGAACGATCAACAACGAAGAAATAAAAGGAGAAATAAAGATGTTTCATCGAATGAAATAAAAAAATAATCATAATTTCAATACCCTCCCAACATAAACGTTCCATTTCCATCCAGCCCATAGTGAATGTTTACTACGGAAAGATAATTGATTTAGTGCTTCGAAGCGTGTTATAAGTGAATTGCAGGAAGTGCGTGTTATTTTTAGACTGTAGTTTGAATTCGCCGACTTACGATTCTCGTGTGGAGAACCAGCTGTGGCATTCGCGCGTTGAACGCTCCATAGCGGTCACTTGTCCCCGCTACGACATCCGGTTGTAAATCCCAATGAACGTCCATTGCCCTCCACCCTCTCTTTCTAACGCTCTCTCTCTATCACACGCGCTTCTATCGTAACGTAGATTCCTCCTCCTCTATTGCAGTTCGTATTATATTTCATACTTTTTTCATACATTTTATTTACTACACACATCAGTATTACATAGTGCCTAACGCGCTCGCATTCTGCCTCTGGGGACGCCGGTTCAAACCCGGTCCGAGGTAGTTGACGGAGCGGTGTTCGCGGCAGGTTTTCTCGGGATTTCCCGTTCGTAATCGCCGCTTCAGGGGAGGTGCGGCAGGAAGGGCATCCCGCACCAGAGTATTCCCCAGCCAAAATGAAGCATCATATCCATAACCATTCGCCGAAGTGGGAAAAGGCTGGGTTAAACAAACACGTAAGTATTACATACTGTATACTTACTGCATTTAATAGGTACAATTTATTATGGAAATCAACGGAACACTTTTATTAATTAACTTCCTTTATAAACACTAAATCCACCCTTTAGGGATTTTGGGGCCCTTGATCGGAATTGATGGGATGGTTCCTTGGTTGTTTCCGGAGAGTAACTTGGTTTATTGCCTCCTATGTGGTCGTATGCAGTTTGCAACTGTTTTTTTTTATATAAAGCTTTATATTCTTTCTACTTTGTGTTTCTTTTGACTATTCTCACACGCGGGAGATCTGCCTCGTCTGGTGCGAAAATTACGTAAATACTTCCATCGCATTGTGAATTTGAATTGTTATAACAGTCCACTCTGTTACCGAGTTCAAGGAAATAATTTCAGGTTTTATCCATTCATTTCCTTGAGAGTACGGACACGGCCGAAGAGTCTCCATGTTTCATCGTACAACAATTAGAAACGTGTGACGAACATAGAAATCTTGAATATGCGTCTTTGATGTAGACGTAACAAAAATATGGATGAATTAATTTCTTCTTTATATTCACTAATAAACCTTTTTTGGTAGATTTAAAGTGCTTTTTAACCTTAAAAATACTCGTTCAACTTTTCGTCAACAGATTTGTGAATTAGGCAGGTTTTTCTCGATAATGTAGAAATTTTGATGAAATAATTGAGTTTTATTTTGGCAAATCACGTGATACTACAATAAAAAATTAGAATTTCAAATAAAAAATCCCGTACGACAAAAATGGCCTCCAAATAGCGCGAATTACTGGCAACTCGTCGCAATCAGATCATTATCTCTTGTTCCCCTCGCTTGCTAAAACGGAGATTGAGGCAAAAAATGTGTCGCAGTGCTTTACTTATTCTATCGGTGTGGGCAATATTCTCTGTTCTTGAATGTATCATTCACGTATTCTCATTGTTTCTCCGGTGCCTTTCTCTTAAGGTAGCACCGGCGTAGATAGAATTAAAATACCTTAAATTGTCATAAATAAACAGAGTAACATGTATTTATTGTGATTTCAACGTTAGAACAACATACTTCACCGGCCATTTAAATGAAATAATTGCTATCATAGTTGATGGTGTAATATATTGCGTCTTACGGAGAAAACAATTATTTACAAAATAAGTCCCACTTCTAAATCAAGAAAGTGAAGGAAGATTAGTATTTTTACATTACTCTGCTCTATGTAGAGGTCACCGGACATCTCAGAACAAAACACTTCACTGTTTCCTTTGAGGTGAGAGACGAGGCATAAATCGCATAGAAACCTCATGGTGCGCTCGGCCGCCGCCATGTTTGTACTTAATGCTCTTGTGCGTTTCAAACGAGTCAAGCGAGTGCCTGAATATTGTTTGAACTATATTATTAACTGATAGATACAAATTAAAATTATGTTTTTCCACCATTATTATTAATAGTGTAGCGTTTATGACAATTACAATATAAAAAAGGGAAACAATTATACATCTCTGATTTGACCAACTTGGATTGCTGGTCCCACGTTAAGTAGGAAGTAACACATTGATGGACAAGTCTAAGGACACCGGAAGAATCCATGTTCGAAAAGATAATTGCGTGATCGATTACATCGAATGCTTTGGATTAATCAGAAAAAATATCCCAGGATTATCTCACCACTCAAGACGTGTGGGTAAAGAAAAAGGCGCTGGTAGTCTAAAAGGATTTCCTAAAACAGTACTCTGGTCGTCAGAGCCAGAAAGTCTAGATGACGCGTCTAAAACTTTTTGGGAAATTACTACGTTGGCAGTGTTTTTATAATTTTTACTTCCTTTCGTCTGTAAAGTCGTTTCTGAAGCTTTCTTCAATATGTTTCGAAATACTTTTAGTGATGAAGAGCTCATGAATTAAAGTAGCTACTGTACGAAAATATAAGAACGCGAATCCAACAAAACAAGTTTAACATTTGTTACATTTTATAAGCAGCTGAGTGCAGGACAAAGTATAGTCACGATTGATCTAATACATTTCTAAGCGAGTGTCATAATATAATTGTTTTAATACAATCACGATATCTTTACGTTACGGCATTACCTTCTGGGGTAATTCCGGTCAGAGTATTCAAACTTTCAGAATTCAGAAGAGGATAGTTCGGATAATTTGTAAATCTCACCCCCGAAACTCTTGTAAACCTTTATTCAAGGAATTAAATATCTTAACACTTCCCTGCATTTATATTTATGAAACAGTCGTGTTTGTTAAGACCGAATTACTGAAGTGCCACCCTTTCTTTATACGAATATTCATCGCCCTAGAGAATATTCGCAATACTCGTAATAATATTCATCGCCCTAGAGTGTCAACCACTCTTTGTCAAAAAGGACCATATCGTTCGGGAATCGTTCTATATAATTCCCTGTCCAAGAATATAAAAGATATTACGAAATTGAATATCTTCAAATCCGCAGTTAAAAACTACCTCCTGCACTACACTGTAAAAGAATTCGTTGATTTTAATAAAAGTTAAATCCGTCTTGTACTTTATCACGCCATTGCTGTAGCACTTTTTAAATAACTTATAA
>NNCF01126959.1:237253-269370 GCA_002313205.1 Laupala kohalensis
TATATATATATATCGTTTCCTCATAATTAAAAAAAGAAGAGAGAGAGAAAAAAAAAGATGATCGGGTTGAAGGGTTAAAGTATGTTAAAACATTTATTTAATCATACTACTTGTGCTCCAAGATGACCTAGTAATTTTACTTTCAATACTCAAGAGGATGTAAAGGATTTTTTTAAAACTGAAAATGAGGTATAGAAGCACATTGTGACGATGTGTGGGCGCAATGCAAAAGCAAAGCAATGACGGGGAGCGTCCAGTGTGTTCCCGAGGCACACCTCTCGCCGCGCATCACTCGGACCGCGTTGCGAGATCACTCGGGGCACACTCAGTTATCTAAATGATTTCTTAAACATCTTATATCCTTCGTTGAATGATGATGTGAGAGTGGAAAAGTGTCTTCACGAGACGATCGAACTTCCATTGGCGTTGTAAAAGTGAGAGAGAGTTTTAGTAGCTCGATTGCAGTTGAAAGGAGACCGGTTTCAGGACACGTAGGCGCTCTTATGCATATGACGTGTGTCTTGTGCACGTGGAGAAGATATGTGACAACTGAAACCAGATGAAAACGGCGACGAGCTATCATGGAATCATCTGACCGACGTTGTCTTTATATTCTCTACACGCGCAATAAATCTATGCAACCACCATTCTTAACACAAAGGGATGAAACGTACAGCATTGAGTGTTCACTCATCCTGTGTATGCCTCTTAAGGTTTTGGAAAAGGAACGGAGTAGAATTTCGAAACGAGAACGTGTGGTGCAGTGGTGAGCACCCGTTCGATCGAAGCACGAGATACCGGGTTCGAATCCCGTATTGTCGGTTTTGTTCACCTGGTCTTAGTGTTCACTTAGACATGTTTAACTGTGAGGTAGTGATGTTGTGATTTGGTCACAATTGTTCTCAACAATGGTAAAACCTGTATCAATGATTTTCTTACGAACACATTGCGACATGAAGTGTTTCTAATTGGTGTAACATATCGACAGATATCGTCCAGATGACTCCAACAAAGTCATAAAATAGTAGCTTGGAATGTGCAAATAAATATAACTTAAAACATGAAAGCTATTAAAATATTTAACTGTCCGGAAGCAAGTAACGGACTATCCCATCAAATTCTCTAGCGTGCTTTTCACTGCATGTGTATGACGTGGAAAATGTTAATATATTGAAATCATTTCGAAAGAAATATCGTAACTCCCCGTCCATCCAAATGTTCAATTCTATCGAAGTTCCCACCACGGATGAATGTAAATTTTAGTTGTATTCGAAGGACAATAATTATGCTAATATTATTATAGACAATAAATTTTTAATGTAATACTTTATTAGTGTTCACTAATACATCGCCAACGTCTCCATGCTAGTTTGGCATCATCTTCAGGGCCGCTGCTATATTTTTTTAAACGTTCCAATTATCCAAAAATTTATACCCATTAAATTTACTTTTTAAAACTATTAAAGAACATTAAAAACATCACTTGTTGTAAGAATAAAATAGTGAAGCAAGTTCATCATTGTCTAGAGCCTTCCTTCATAGAGGCATGATAACATTAAAAATTGATTGTCTGTAATAATATTCACATAATTGTCCTTCTAGTGCAAATATATCAAGACAATCCGTTTAGAACCAAAATTATATCAAAATTTTAGTTGTGTTTTCCCGCGTTGCTGAAACCGTACGGTGCGAAATGGACCTTACAAGAGAAAAAATAAAAATTCCGGAATCGGGATGAGACCACGCAGGTAGGTAGACGCCAGTCTCAGGTTCAGTAGGAATCGTTTCTATCCAACAGACGGGAAAAATGAAAAAGTCTGAGAGAGTCACGTATACTTTCTGTGCTCAATGGTGCAAAGTTCTTTCTCTGCTAAAAGTATGAAATCGTGTTTAAATTTCGTGTTGACACTACCTCACTTCGAAATAAGTTAAAGTTGAAATTATATTTTGAAGTTCTTGTCAGGTGAGTGAAAGTAGGAACGCATATCACAGATTTAAAGAGTAATCCCCTTATTTTAAGTCTTGGGACGCATTGATAGAATAACTCAGCCGAAACCCAGATGAAATAAATCGGAAAATTGGGGGAACAGCTAAACATTCCATACCAGAAATATTATTTTTGACAAAAATAGGTTAGATCTTTTCTCGATATTTATTCGTAAAATTTACGAAAAACTGAGTTTTTATTTCGTTTTTGTATTATTAAATAATTGATATGTTGAAATATTTTAGAGTTTAATATTTGTATTGCACTGTTACGTCCACTGTATTATCCGCATCTGACGACCACCCAAAGCACGAAGCGAAACATTGTGTTTTCTTTTTTATAAAGCACAACACGTATGTTAATCGCCCGTAAAAGGTTGTAAGTTGTAATTTATTTATTAATTTATTTATCTTTATATTTTATCATATGAGGAAAAAAATTGAAGTATTTTCGGCTCCCTCAGTGATTTTGGACAGTGCTGAAAAACCTTTGCTCGAGAAACTATCACTGAGGTTTCTTAATCCCGCATTTCGTAGAGCGAGTTTTTTTTTCCATTTTTTCTAGAGAAGATATTTTATAGAGCTGCACTCTGTTGTGCGCAATTGTCGTTACGTCTCCATTGACCTCGCGTGCTTGGGATCTTATTTGCATATCGCTAGACGTGATACATTTCTTTTGCTCGAGTCTTACGTCCCATTATATTTTCTTCTCTTTATTTCTTGGGGGGTTATTGCGGTTATATTAAAATATTACAGTTGAGAAACGAGCAAAAGTAGAATTCTATATATTACAATCGCCAATGCTGAAATATTGTGATGGCGTTCGACTGCTGATGTTCGTCAAATGATTAGCTCCAAGTCGTGATCTATCCTAGAGAAAACAGCACTTAAATGTTTTTTTTTTAAATAAAGAAATTCTAGAACAGTGCTGTACTACGGGCGGCCCACGAAACTTTTATTTATTTATTTATTTATTTATGAGTTGTGATATATGATGTATTTTGTATGATATTTTACTTCCAATTTTGTCATCCAACGTTGGGGGCACAACTTTGTGCCGTCAGAATGTCGGGTGTGAGAAAAGACAAAATAGTATTCGGAATTACCCCGTAGTACGTTACCAAAATGAAAACATTTTATTATAATACTAAATATTAAAAATAAAGAAAGATGGTATTTAATTTTTCCAGTTTTAAATAATGTAAATTTATTCGTGAGAATTAAAATATTGCATGACAAATAAATAAATAAATATGACCCTTTAGGTTTTTTCGTGGGGCAATATTTCACCTCACCCCATCGCGTGCAGAAATTGGTCTACTCGCTGAGATTAGTTGGACAAACCTGCTTTGGAAGATGTTTGAGGTATTCGCTTGTAAATGTAACAATTGTGCTTTTCCCTTCCTTCCCCTTCGCTGCCTTCGCATCAACGCAAATCGCATGTCGCTAATTTACTCGTAACTCTATGTTTTGCTCTTTGACACATCGCGAAGGCACTTTCGGTTCGAGGCTTCCCTCAGAACGTGAATCACTTCAATACCAACTTGACCAACGTTCACCTCTTTCGTCTCCATTCTGTTCTTCTTCCTTTTCTGCATCGAGCCAAGTGTGGAACGAACATTATCTCTTGAATCTTTTACTTTGTTGTGTTATTAAGTTGTTGCTTTTTTTGCAGCAAATAGCGACTTCTATTAATATTTGTTGGGATTTTGCTTCGTAGAAGTTGGCAATTCGTATCAGGCAGCCATATTGCGATATTTTCGGTACAGTAACATGACTCGGTGTATACACGTTGGAGTCTTCTGTGCTTAGTAAAAGGTTTGGTCTCCATTCCATATTTCGTCTTCCCAAAACACTAATTCTTTTCTGTCTCTCTCCAACGTGTTCAGAATATTCCAGTTGTAATTACTGTGGAACCCCTCTCGACGGATCTTCTAGGGACCGAGATCCTGTTAACCGGTTAATCAGAGGTCCTCGTGTAAAACCGGTTTTCGTTTATAAAAGAGCCTATACAATTTCATCAGGTTATTACGAATAAAGTAGCACTTGACACGTCATTGCAACTCATTTTATTGTAGTGTATATACATACATACATTCATAAACTGAGATGATATTGGTCAATAATTATTCGTCGATTATTGGAAAAGTTGTTGAAAACACCATGATGTTTAAATTAAGTACTATAATACCATGATATTTAATGCTTTGTGTACACTTTACTTCAATTTACTGTACAAATATATTCATTTAGTTCCAGAAATTCGGTTTGGATGTGATATGACGGATGTTGTCTCTCTGTACGCGGGGAGAGGAATCTGGGGAGTATTTCTGTTTGAAAATCATAGTTTTACAACACAAAGTTTGTAAATATATCTTTTAAATAAAATGCCACAACTTATCAAATAGAGAATATACAATGAATAATATTAAATAGTAAAGAAATTTATTAATTGTTTAAAGTGGAAAAGTATGACTTAGTCTGTTGAGAATTTTTTTTTAATGTGGGGCTTTAGGGCTCGTCAACGGTTGAAAATNAATTTATTGGGAAATGAAATATCTGCATTCGATAAATTGAATGATATCCTAAATTTTTAGTAATATCGCATTATATTAGTTTTTGATCGAACTCATTGAATTGTATGAGTATATAATTGTTTTCCTTTCCAATATGTAGTACACATTGTTTCGTGTACAAAGAAAAATATTGTTTTGTATAAGAAATAACAAAATTAGATTATACATCCTTCGAGTAACGTACACTATTATTTGCACTTATGAAAAATAATTAGTAATTAATTAATTGTAATGCTAGGGATGTCCGCGTAAGATTGAATTTCCCGCTCGTCTTTGTCAAGGCGCTTGTGTTGTTGTAGTGGCATCTAGTGGCGAAAGATGAAACCAACATCTTTCCACCGTTCGTTCGCCTCACTGCTGACAGAGCGCTCTGACAGAGAAACCATTCTCCGTCAGTTGTCACGCGCGATGAGGAATGCGCGTCGAAATTCAACTTCACGGAAAGATACATCTGCGATGCCTTAGGTTGTGTCCCGATGTAAAAAGAGTTGGGCGATATTGTCATCATCCTTCCAGACATTCAACCCGCGCAGTTTGTTACTGCAATGTAGACAATAAATGTATAATTGTACTTGCAGAACTACAATCGTTACTCGACATTCTGAAGTTAAAACACCTGTCAACAGGTCAGGATTCTTTTAGCGCATTTTGCACGGCGTTCTTAAATTATATTGTTAATTCATATATTAGTTTCCATATTTATATAATTTAGTGATATCAAAATTACTCTTTTGATCTTTTCGAAAAATAAATTCCACGACGAGAAACCTACAAAAATACTTATAGTTGTCAGAATTGTAAACTTATACGTAATTACGAATTATCTTATAATTCAGGCAGAAGGAAATAACAATTTACACAAAAAGCTTAATAAACAAACCGCACAGAGACTACTGAATTATTTTGTTTTCTTACCACATTTACATTACATGCTTTAAAACTAAATACTTGTATACTTTTTACTTAGATTATACGTTCAGTGGATCGTCCCTCCGCCACACATAACCTCACAATTGGACTCTGGCGGACACGTTAGTAAGCTTCATAGTGAACGATCATGCGCCAGTGAAGATTCATGAATTCTACTGATTAGCAGCCAATTTTAATTGTTTTTCTGCTCTTGTAATGCATCGATATTGTCCTTGCTTTGCATTTTAGTTGCAATAACCCTCAGGAAGACTCCTTTGAATTTTCAAATCATTTCGTCGGTTACTTGTTCTGATTGTTATTCCACAAACATTTCTAATAATTCACAGTTTAGTATAGAAGAATGAGCATCATAGATCTCATTTAATGTCGATCATTACCATTGAGATAATTTATTCTTTATAATCTTTTATATTTGTATTATAATTAAACTTCAATTTGGTATATGTATAATGTTATAAATATAGTATACGCGTCACTCTGAATTTGCTCCATACAAGCTTTTGTCATTGTTATAGTTTAACATCGAGACGTATTTTGTGCAACGACCCTAATCACGTGCTACCAAATGATTTCCTTATTCCTTATTCACTACCCTTCATTTACTGCAAATCGTCGTGGGAACATGAAGATTCAAGTGCACTTGATTGCTTTTCAAGTATTCTTTCGATAAATTTTTTCGTCAATTAGTGCAAAAACGTCGTCCGTAAATTGGCCCAAAAAAATTTTTTTTTTTTTCTTAATTAGTTAAATTGCTCTCCTCTTCTGTAGCACATACATACTACAGATGATCCTTTTAACACCATGACCTGACACTTTCGTCGTACCCGTCGTAGAAAACGAGAACAGTGTTAACCTTGTTTTCTTTCGAGAGGGGTGAATTTCAAGTAGAGCTGTAGCGTCGTTCTACTTTCGGCGCGTGGAAGCGAATTTGTGGCAGCCTGCATGCAGCAGCGCATGCAGCAGCTCCAGGTGAAGGCTATTCGGACTGCTCCCTCCCTCCCTCCCTCCGCCTTCTAGATGATGCATCCTCCGCCTTCTAGATGATGCATATCGAGTCGACGCGCGGGTCAAGTTCACGACGCCCTGAATTTCCATTTGCGAGTGGACTGTTTCTCAAAGTGAATTTTCCATACTTGAAATGGTATCAGCCATAGTAATTACTCGGGATTGATATTCTTTCATTTACGCCAACAGAGAAATCATAAGACTATGTCATTTCGCCCATTTATTTCAGTCATCCTCAGGGCTCAATGTAGAAGAAGAAGAAATATAAATTAGTTTACCCAGCTCTCATGTTTACTTATCTCCATGGTGACCTCACATCATCATCAGATGGAGAACATACCATACATCATAACCAAATCCAATGTGTGAACTTACTGTTCCTTGCGAACTCGACGTCGAAGTGCTGATTGCAGGATTCAAGTTCTTATAAAGGTGAGGTGTAGAAATTTTCCTCAAGTATCAAATGAATTTTCCTCAAATGCCTTGACCAATCATTCGACGCAAGACTATAATAACAAGAACAAGATTTTGCAAAATTTCGAGAAAAAGTAAGATTGTTGCAAAAATTACGTGCATTATCTTTTGAATCATTTTAACGACTGTAATTACTTCTCAATTGATCCTTATTTACAACACAGTATATTTTAATTATTTTAATTTAAGAATTATAAGAACATCATTGCAATTTATAAAAATATAAATAAATATTTTGAAGGGATACTCCATAGAAGTAGTAATATAAATAAATGTTACGTATTTTTGTTGTTATTAAAATTTTTGTGCTAAAAATTGATACGTATCTCCAAAATTCTTTTCCCACTGTTTCACCGAAAGATAAGTGTGGATATAAAAGTAAATTGAAAAGAGATTTTATTTATAATTTTTCATAATCATTATTTAATCTCAAAGAATCATACGTGCGTATACAGAAAATATGAACTATACTCAATCGTACAACATCAAAACGAAGACTATGTTAGATTTCTTCCTCCTCTCCACACGTGGAGCATCCACACGTGGAGCAGATTCTATGTGTGATAACTTTCGGACGATGAGCCGGAAATCGAACAGGGGACTCCTGCTCGAGAGGTCTGTGGACAGAAACGGTGTAACGGGTGGTGTAGTGGTTAACACCTCTGCGATCAAAGCAGGAGTCCCGGGTTCGATTCCCGGCTCCTCGTCCGAAAGTTATCGCAGTATATGAGATAGTCTCGGTCTTATTTGGCAAATACACTCGCCGTTGCTAAGAAAAATTGCGAAGCGGTAACTTCCGTGATACCTGTGGCCATACTGTAGAAAGAAACCTAGTTTTTCTCACGAGAATTACGCGCAAGCAGACAGGGAAAAAAGATTGATGGGGTAACCCTAGAAAACGTCGCGCTTGACAATAATTCAATTTCGTTTTATTTCTCTTCTTAATTATGGTTTTGTTTGTGTCTTCGAATGCGAACGTAGGACGGGGACTGCGATCGCTTTGACAACGTGGAAGGGGGTAGGGGAAGGTGAAGGGAAGGGGAAGGGAAGGGGCGTCTTTGTGTTCCCAACGGTTGGTAATCGCAGAGTGGTTCTCCTGCGCTTCCATTTCGCTCAGCGGCCGTTGCTTCTCTCTCCTGTTGTTGTTGTTGTTGTTTAATAGCATCTACAGAGTATGTGGGGAGAACAATGTTTCGTAACATTTCCATTAGAAGAAAACACTAAAATGCTGTCCGCACCGAATATTTATTCTAGGAAAAGTGTACTTTCTCTGGTTTCCTGAGCGTTATTACTTGTGTTAAAGAATAATACAGTTTTAACAATAAAGTAAACAATATTTCAATAATCATTTAATATTTATGATTCGTGAGAAAGAAATAAGAATAGATAGTAGGGATATGGTATTAAATATTATTATTATTATTATTATTATTGCATAATCCTAGTAAAAAAAAATTCATAAAATCTTATTTTCAAAATTTAACGTCTCATGTTAAATGTTAAGTGTTTCTATTTTTATTTTAAATTTTGAATACTTTGTTTCACCGAAACCGGCAAAGCTGGCCTCATTTCTCTTTAAATGATAAAGAACTGTTTCAAACAAGATTAGGACTTTTAATATGGATTATGTATCGGGGATGAATCGCAGAGATGCCCCGACAACATCATATACACGTCCTACCTTCCCTATTTCCTATCTTTTTAATAAAGCTTCCAGGAAGGATACGAGACCAGTCGCCCATCAAAGGTGTAGATTAGTGCACAAGTTGATGGAGAACTTTGTATCTGATATTGGATTGGAGTACGACGTACCACGATGTGGAAACTTGCTACCCATCTTTATTCCAAAGCATCTGCGGTGTTCGCTTCACAGTACTTCAATATTTGTGTGACAAATGTTTTAGTTGTGATTTCTTTGTGAGCACCTGTCGTCGGTTCATTTCCGTACATTGCATTTCAAGGAAGAAGAGTTTTATCTTTTCTATAATTTAAAAATCGTGAATGAGATCGTTTGATGTTTACTTTTCCTTCTTCGAATGTGAACATTTCGTGTTGTTCCTATATCTGACATTTTGGTTCACTAGTGGAATCTATCCTCACAGCCTCCGCTCTCCCTTTGTGATCCCTTTTACCAAACGCGACTAAAGTATAATAATTTGCACTAAACTTTAATATGTTATTCGATCAAAGTGGTGGTGACACTTTTAATAATAATAATAATAATAAATTTATTGTCAAAAAACGGTACAAACTGCGTATGACTAAAACGTGGAGGACAATAAACTAATTTACTCTCCGGAAGCAAGCATGGGACGTATTCCATCAATTCCGATCAAGGGCCCTAAGGCAGAGGCGGATTCAAAAAAATTTAAATAAAAATTCCTAGATAAGAATTAAAAGTTAGCTGCGAGTTATAATACATATATAATGTCAATATGTTTGTAATTTAACGCAAATATGTTTGTAAATTTACATGTACAAGTTATTATCGAACTATAGATTATTCTGAGTATAGTGTTTAAAAATCATATGAGTTAATAAACCCACTAAATTCACGATTTGTCGTTACAATAAACACGCCCCTAGACAAAGACTAGGGAACCTGTATAAGAAATCCATCTCTACTCGAAGGAAAAACGGAGCAAAACCCATTTAAAATCATTTTTAAATCATTTTATTTTCTGTGATTTGTGCCCAGTTTTCAATACTTCAGTCGTGTTTTCAATACAACATCTTGTTCGTCGCATCATTTCGCTGCTTCCGTTGATCACGATATCGTAGATTTCCCCAGAACCAATGGGAGGCGTTTTGGACGCTGTGTGTGATGAATCTATAGTTACTGTAATGCCTAATTTACAATTATTACAAGTTATCCAAATTGAAGTTTGAAGAAGACCTACCTAATCTCAATGGTATATGTCAAATAACAGTTACACACTGAACTTAAGATCGAGCCCATTAACGAACGAGCATTGAAGTCCTCTCTTAAGATAATGTTTTCAGAAACTTCCACAATCCACGTGCTCCGATCGTGTTAATCTCGGGAAAACTTCAGATCCCTCTCACGAAAGAGGTTTTATGCCCCTCGTCACCGCGACTACTAATAACTTCAGTTCACTTCAAAAATTGTAGATAAAATCTGAACAAGGAGAAATTGAAAATTCAGTCGTATTACCTTAGTGGAGTGTTAATGCAGGAAGTCAGTGGAGATTTCCTCCTTCCTTAAATTTCTACCCTTTGTTTTTAATACATTTTTGTTTGCATGTAAATTATATTATTTTTTTGTATCTTTTGTGAATTGTAATTATGATTTTTTTGTATTGTTCGTGTCATGTTTTTAAGACTTTCATCACTTACGCGAAGTGACGAAGCCACTAAAGAGGAAATATACGTTTTTTGAAAATAATTGTTGTGTCACTCAGACGATTTTCAAGGGGAGGGGAAGGGGAGGGATTAATCACAGACAGACCACGTACGTGACATAACTGACGTGTTATGACCACTCTCATACTAATTCCGCTAGGTTTGGGTTCTTGATTTGTAGATACCGAACGCCGGCAAATGTTGTCATTGCATTCCACGTTTAAAAAAATGCGGTATATAGTTTTCCCACGAACAACAGATAGATTATTGCGTCGTTCCCCGACCAATGAGGTGGCGGTCACTAACAAATGGCACTTAAGGTATATCTCCATGGATTAATTGTGTCTGGAGACTGCAGCAATGTTGCCTCTGCTCGTGGGAATGAGGATAGGAGAATGAAGTAACAGCGGTGGGAATTGCTGCTGCTGCATATCATTACTTCGGAATCTGTGCTGCTGCTAAACGAGCCTTACTACGATGTCTGACCTACCTTATCTACGGCGTGTTGAATGCTGAGCAGATCTAAGGCTCTAAACACTTTCATTCTTCGACTTAATAAGTCGACAATTTTGAAAGCAGCAAAAATAGTGCGTGTGTTTGTGGGAAGATGTTACATTCCTACTGAGTGGACGGTGGTAAGAGGTATAGATACACATGCGCTAAGGAGGGAAAGGGGTGTCAGAAAACTTTAATGTGCGCTGTGCATCAGCGCTGCTGTCCAAATGGTGGCCCGCCAATCCCACGACTTCTAGGACGCAGTACTTGGAATTTTTCATCAAACGTTTCGGAAGCACATGAACGTTGTCTTATAAATCTCAATATTTGCTGCCTGAACCCATATTGGACGTGACATCTCCGGTCAGAGAAAATACAAGAAATTACCTTTTGACGTGCAAAGTACAATTTTAACATTTTATTATAATACTAAATATGATGAATATTGTTTGAAAATAACGAAATTTTCTATTTAATTTTTGGAGCTTGAAATAATATAAATTTGGTGATGAGAATCAAAATATTGGGTTACAAATAAATAAATAAATAAATAAAATAAATACGACCCGTTAGTTTTATACGTGAGGCAACCTTTTGCTATACGCCATTCAGCGCCGGCTCCGTGTATAGACAGAGCGTATAGAAAGTGACCCGCTGGTCTGGACCCTTTCATTCATTGGCTGTGCAAGTTAATAAGTCGTCGATTTTGAAACCTTACATTACATTACTACGAAGTGAGGGGTGGGGGTTATTGGTGTGTTGTGGCGTCNNNGGGGGGGGGGGTGAAATAAAATATTTTTTTGCATTACTATAATTAGTTGACGGTCTCTTAATGTCCGAGGGAAGACGAAGAACGTGTGGATGGAGTGAGAAAAGAAGACAGAAGCGGAGAACTGGAAGGAAATGACGGAGAATCCTTTCGCCTCCGGAATTGAACGAGAAGAAGAGGGAGATTCTGGACTTCATTATCCGTTTACGAGAGACGGGGTGCGATGTCCGCTCAACTTACTCCATCGCTCCTCTACTTCTTTCGATTCGAATTTTACTCTTTTATTGCGGAGAGTATTTGAGGAAGAACTTGAATGACTCCTTTATTTCCATCTCACGTCGTCACATTCTTCTTTCTTTAGTTTTTGTGGTTCGCGTGTCGCTACGTTACCTGTTAACTTCCAGAAAACATTTTTGTCTATTTTCAGACGTTCGTAACACGATCCCTCTGTCGCTCGCTCGTATCTCGGATGCGACTGTTTGTAGGAGACGGAGTTCGACTCCTACTTTCATTGATTTGTTGAAACATTTTAAGATTTTCTCGTGTGAAGAGCAGCATTTGTAATGGTTGGTAGTAGTAGTAGAAAATACGAGTAAGCCATGTTAAAGGGTATGGGCGCTAAACCAAATTCATTGTTTCGCTAAACTACTTGACTCCTTTGCGAAAAATAACTTTTACTTGTATAAAATAAATAAACTTTATTGTAAAAAAAATCAGTTACAAACTGCGTGTAAGTATTGTTTATAAATCGTAATTATTTAAATAACACTGAATTCCAGGTTTCGTCCCTAGGGAAGAACCTGGCGAGTCTGTATAAAAAAGTCCACCTCTATCCGAAAGAAAACCGGAGAAAAACCCTGGCCAGGATGGGATATTTCCCTTCGCACGTTGGTTCATCTGTGTACGTGTGAATAGCCATAGTATTCTTTTGCTGAACTCACCGATCCGAGAGTTGTAAATCGTCGCTTTCCGGTCGACTGTGAAATAGCCGGAATAATACAGAATCAAATTTAAACATGCTTTTTACGTGGAAATAACTGATCATTATGAAAATAATGTTCATAAATGAATGTAAAAATTTCCGAATCCCTAATCGATTAAAATTGTCATGTTTACAGAATCAGTCAGACCTCTTACGTATCCGGGCAACGCGAGGGACACGGGTAAAATAATGGTGTCTTGACTTTTCTTGGCCATATCATTCAAATTTTATTTAAAAAATCAAATAGAATGGGTTCGCACAGCGAACATAACCCCCCCATCCCCCAAAATAAATTCTATTAAAAGACACCTAAAAAATAACCCTCATGATCTCCAACTGTGAAGAAGTTTCGTGCTCGTAAAATCAGCTCCCGAGATCGCTGACCTGTAAGTACGAGAGTGAATTCGCATGTCTCAGTGGCGGAACTCCCCTTGTAACTTCCTCTCAGGAATCATAGTAGCTCGGAAGTTCGTAATAGAGTTTACAATGGGAAGTCCAAGTCGCGCTCACAGCGACCGTCGTCCGTTACGTCTTCTTTCGCATATGACGTTAAAAAAACATACTTCTCCGGCCATTTAAATGAAATAATAAGACCACATTTATGTCACGACAGTGATTGGAAGTTTACATTTTATATTTGTAATGTATTTTCCGTTGTGTTTTTCGCATCACTTTTTTATCTATAGGTCACCGGATATTTGAGAAAGATATTTAACTTTTTCTGAGATGATATGCGTCAATAACGAAACCGTTTGAATATTGTTTGAACATTATTATTAACTGATAGACACAAATTAAACAATGTTTTTTTATCATTATTATTCTTATTGTTGGGTATTATAACAATTAGAATAAAAGAAAGAAAACAATTATATACGTCTGCGTGGTTTTGAGTAATTCGGGTGAAGAGCTGGTCTTCGCGTGAGTGAGGCCTCTTTCGCTCCCGCGTCGCGTGACGCGTTCACGCGTTTCGATGCGTGGAAAGTATTGAAGAAGGTGATTTCGAGGAAAGTTTTTTTCGCTTATAACAATCACGGAGCACCAGTACATACTCTTCCGCGTATTTTACTCTCTTCCTCCAATTAGTTAGAATTCATTTTAACACTCATTTATAAATATTTCTCTCCAAATGCGCTGCTTCTTTTAATTTGTACGTGTATTTGCGTGCAATGGCGGATCTATGGGGTGGGGGGCTATGGAGGCTATAGTTCCCCCCCCCCCGCCGTTGGACCCGAACTCTTTTAACAGATAAAATTGAAGTTTATAAATAACATACTTTGTTAAAGTGTTACCAGAAAAATAATTGCTATTAGGTTATAACTGTTATTGTTGTTAAAAATATAATTGTTACCAGATTAATAAAATTAATAATACCACATTAATAACTTTAATGGACAATTGTTATTAACAATTACAGATTGTTAATTATTTATTTGATGCATTTTATTGAAAGGTAATATTTATAAAATCTGTGTTGTAAAACCGTAATTTATAAAGAAAAATGCTCCCCGGTTTGCCCCCTTCCCCCTTTGATCCGCCTCTGTTTCTATGTATTATATCTGGCAGTAGGGCTCTGATCACCTCGATGTTGGCGACCCCAAAAGCGCCAATAATATCTATCGAACACATACATCTGGCAGTTTTCACGGGAACTCGTGGAAGTCGCAGCGTAGAGATCGTTCTCGTACCGAACGCATCGTACGCACTGCCGTCAAGGTCTTGTCAAAAGTCAATGGACTTCATGTAGTTCACAAACTTCACTATTACGGAGTGTTATAGTTAGATTACTCACTCATTCAGTAAAATTTGTTTCAAAATATCTTCAGAAGTATGTTTAAACATTTAAAATTAGTGTGTATGGTCGTAAATGATAAAAATTCATTCGAAATTTCAAACTTTTAATGTGACTGGATTGTAACTCACAGAATTTAAACTACGCCGTGAGATATTAAACTGTGACAATAATATTTATTTAAAACTTAATAGATTACTTGCGATATAACACATGAATTTCAGTATAATACGAGCTAAAATAATATGTATTATTTTACACATCATTCATTGCGGCAATGTTGCATTTAACATTTTAAAGTTGGTAGCTTTGTAATTCGTAGCTGAGCTTTTGTTTCTTGTAAACAACGTGTAAATAGAATAAAGTTTGTGAGGTTATCTCCAACGTTGATTATTCCTACAATGACTTTAAAATCGTCTTGTTTCATGTGGAAAGGCTCTGAAAAAGTATTCCATCAATATATAGCTCAAAGTAATTTATTTCAATGTCAATTTGAAAGAATGAAAAATTACACATTAATGCTCGCGTCTCTTTGTATTGGGAATGACAGAATGCTTCGCTTGATGTAGTGCGGCGTTGTGACTTTTCAGTGCTGTAGTCTCGAGTAGGCTGATATTATTTTATACTTTTTATCGAATATCACATTTTAGATCCCGTGACGTATTGACATAGTGTTTTCATACTCTCAGAATGCCAGTGAAAAGTTTCAACAAGTTTTAAAAATTCCTACATTTGCTTTCTTTCCAGATAAAGTAGAAAATTCGTGAAAAAACCCATAAGACACCGTGTTACATTAAAGTTTCAATAATTCGCAAACTATTCTCGTGAAGGTCATGAAACTTTGTCCACTTGTTAACAGCCATAATAACAACAACTTTACGAAATATAAACAAAATCTTACATTTTCGAGTTTATGAGAAGTACTGCCGTTAAGGCCACCTGAAACCTAAACGCGTAGAAATACATGGGTTTCATCGAGAAGGAAAAAAATATCAGTCAATATACACAATATTGGCAATATTGTCCCCTAATTTCTGAAATCGGTCTGTAATAAATAGAAGCACGAGTTCGCTTCGCATCAGCTCTTCGTTGTTGCCATGGCAGCTCGATCATCTGTGTTTGTTTGGAGAACATTTTCGTCTACTATCACTGTAACATCTTAATTTCTACTGACGAACTTTGACACAGCAAAAACATCACTACTTTGTCTGCTGTTACGCGAAGGAAATAGAGAAAACACGACGACCGGAAAATTAAATGCTTCAATGCGTATTATGTTTTATATTTTGTAATAATTATTTTTATTTATATTATAAATAATAAAAATTTATTGTATAAAAAGCAGCTACAAACTGCGTATGACCGCGTGGAAAACAATAAACTAATTTACTCTCCGGAAGCAAGCGAGGGACCGTCCCTGACGCACGATTTAACATTTACAGCTACAGGTAAGGATTTAACATTTAACTGAAGGTGTAATTTTAACCGTACGACACCAATAAAAGAGAGTGAAAACATTGTACACCACTGTACACTATCGTAGTAAGAATCTCGTCCGTTTTCTTGGCGTAGTGTTGCGGTCGCCGTGATCTGAACTCCACCTCTCGGGACCTAGGGCAACGCCCCCCTCGTATTTAATACCCCGCCTCTGCTCTTTAAACTTTCCAACGCCGCCTGTCCCGCGCTCTCACGCCACGGCACCTTGGAGACGGTGACGTCACAGAGCATTCGACACGGTATTTTTAGTCGCTGTGTTGTAGTGCAAGTGCTGTCTGTCGGACGGACGCGCAACCACCGACAGACAAATGCACTTCTCCAGAGACGTTGTCGACGCGATTGAAGTAGAATGTAGATTATCTCAGAACGATTGTCGATACGGACTGTGAGAGTAAATACTTTCTCAAATTAATGAACATCAACGGGAGAAGAAAAAAAAATTCAACTAGGTCTAGACTGCCATAAACCGGGGTTTTAAAGAAACGTGGGAGCAATTACACAAACATCGCTCCCAAACGCAAAAGTATAGCGGTATATTCTCACACTTCATTACCACCTATTAGAAAAGGAATATTTGTGGGAATTATAATGAAACCTCTACTGGTAAAAATAAATAAGGGATGAGGGAAATTAAATATAAAGAATATTAAAATAATTTAATTCGCCAGTTTTACTAATTATGTTTTGAAATATGTATAAAAATGAGAAAAGGATTCACCAAAAAGTGTTTTGATCGTGATTACGAGCGAAATAATATTATTTGTCAATTGTTTCATTGTTGAAATAAACAATTGCGCAATTATGGTCAAATGAAGCGAGTATATAAACGAATAAATTTGATTATTCGTTTATAATCATAAAGGAATATAAATATAATATAAACGAAAGTAAATAAAATTATGGAAGCTGATTTTAATTATTTTTTATCTAAAAACTGATTGTCTAATTTGGACATGTCTAATATTTGTATTTCCTTTGGAAATTATTCCCTACAAGAGAGGTTATGAAATATATTTGAGTCATTGAGTGTTTGAGGAGATACTAACACAATACATATTGCCACAAAAAAAAAAAATTTAATCCGTTTGTCAAGTAGTGACGATTTTAAGAAATTGGGATATTTAAGAAATTTCTTTGACTTCTATTGAGGCCACTGCAAGATGAGGTGGGGGGGGGGATGGGGAGGTCGACACTGTATCTCCATAAAGCGGACGAGGCTCTGGATCCATCTACTTTATCAGACGGATGTGAGTGAAGTTGAAGAGTCAAAGTAGTTCGATCTCTTCTTCCCTTCGAGCACATTCTGAAGTTGATGTAATTTCCAAGATTTTCCCATTTCGTCTTACGCCGATTCCGAGTTTTTGTTGATCCTCCGATTTGCTACAAACTCTTACAATGAGACAATGAGACTTGGGTTGTTGCGATATTATCTCATTTTTCATTCGGTATATTAATATAGATCCGTCATATCCAATTATTTTAAAATAGAGAGCATTTGTATAAAAATCCGCTTCTCTCCGAAGGAAAAGTGCAGAGAGGCAGAATGGCGATGGCATTTCCAGAAGAATTCTTCTCCCCACACAGTGTGTGTATGAAGAAGACAGTACTTTGACGCATTTAAACTTTAAAAACAATTGTCATTCTCTAAGTGTATGTGTCACTTGCGTAGTTTCGCACGTAGAGATTTACTTCGCATTTTTATGCACGCCCACGTTGTTTCTTTTCTGTGAAGTTTTTAGCACAAATCTGATCGATAGTAACTTTTCATATTTCAAGTGAATGCTTGAAGGTGTATTTCCAGCTCTTTGAGAAGGTCTATATTTTGATAAAACTCTTGACTTAAAATTGTGGGCCGCTTCCACATATTTTACTAGGGTGCTAAGTTATAAGGAGTTCCATCCCTTAAGAATCTCTCGTAAACGAGCCCCCGACTTCCCTTCACTTCGTGGTGAGAAGTGAATTTCGAACGTTTTTTTTTTTGTAAGGAAGGAGACACGAAGCTGCGTTTTCGGGAAATTATGGAAAATGGCGGCCTACCACGAATTGCCAACTTCCACGAATTCAAGTTCTGTCCAAATAAAAATATTTATAGTAGTCACAAAAGTAACTATTTGCTGAAAACAAATACAATTTCATAACTAAGCGACAAACAGCATTTTGATACAAAAGATAATATTCGTTCCACTTGTGGTCCGATGTTGGCGATGGATTTAAGTTTTCAGGAATTGGAATGTCCTGCCAACGTAACGTGAGGTACCCTTATCATTGCTCTTGTGGACGATGGCGAAGTAAAAGTGTTGGCTACATTGAGTACCGGTTCTATACCAACATCAGGCCATTTAGACTTACAATAAATAAATAAAAAAATACGTAATTTATTGTCAAGAGAACTGCGTAATGACATCAGTGAGGACAATGAAGTAATTTACAAAATAAACAGTGCATTTCCGTTCGTGATTTTTCTTCTGAAGTTGAATTTCTCGAAGCAAGGAAGCATGACTTGGGAGTTTACTATCTTACGCGTAAAGCCAATAGATCTCAATCGATACATAGATAGATAGATACATACATACATACCAGTTGCTTTCTCGAAAACATCACAATACGCCACACGTGATCGCAGTCTGCGAAGGTGTTCGCGTGGCTCAGTTATATAATGCCTCCGACGTGTCTCAACCTCGGACGCATGACACGTTCTCCCGTCATTTTTCTCATCGCGCTCGATTGGCTTCACGCAGATAATATTAAATAAAATAATGAAAGTCTTACGACTTTTTATAGAGCAACAGTTCATATCTTGTGATAAGAACTCACGACGTTTCGACTTGGTTTCAGGTCGTCGCCAGATGATTCAAATAATAAGAAGAAACATAACAATTCAACATGATATTAAACATAAATATAAACACAAAATATGTTTACACGAAAGCGGAAACTACACGAGCATGTTATAATATTGTATTTTCTAATATGCAACGTTTATAATAATTAACTTTTTTCTCAAAAATTAATATATTTTCGCAATCCATCAAGTGATCATTATTAATGCAATGTGAAGTAACTCACTTTTTATGTTTTTTGTAAACATATTTTGTGTTTATAATTATGTTTAATGTTCAATTGTTGAGTTGTTGTGTTTCTTGTTATAATTTGTTATTATTTGAATCAACTGACGACGACTTAAATCCAATATATATATAATCCTTTCAAAATATATATATAATCCTTTCTTAAAAGGTCGTGTCTTTCAATATTTATTTAATTAGATTATTTAACTATAATGGTCGTTAATTGCAACAATATTATGAACGTATATAATTCATCGGTTGGGTTAAGTGTGGGAAACATCTTTATATGAGTACTCTGGAATTCTGAAAGCGAATAAGTCGTTAGAAATCCATCTTTGATGTTGATCAAACAATCTAAGAAATCTCTAAACAATCAGAGAAAACTCCTCACTATCTCTGCTCTGACAGTTTGCGTGATGCAAAATAACAATGTACAACTTCTCCAATTATATATAAAGCTACTCCTTTCTCTTTATTGTTCTAGAAAATTTGCCGCACATATCTAAATTTTTGTTTTCGGCGCTGTTGCCTTTTGAGTAACGTTTCTGGAAAATAACCATAATCCGAATAAATTTTTGAACGATACGTCGATTAATTTTTTTTTCTTCCTGGAAGATTAATACACTGCTAATGATCTAGTCAATAGTTTCAGTGGTTTCAGTAAGATATTTTTGATATGTGGGGGTGAGAGATGAGAATTTGGAGAAAGGAGTTAAAGGAAGAATTAGCAGTAGTTTAAGGAAGAAATTATTGGTTATAGGTAATTGTTATACGTGACGGACTTAATTTTAAATTTTAGATAAAACCTGTCTTGTAAAGGTCGGACATGGAGGGTGAAATGATCTGTTGGGGAATTTCAATGGGGTCCTCTGACGCAGCAGCTGCCGAACGGCGGGTGAGATACGTCGATGTGCTAGAAAAGCGAGAGTACCCCCAGAAAACCTGCCACGAATTCCGCTTCGAGCGCTGCCAAATATTACGAATCGGATGTAGCATAGGATGAGGGGAACGTCATGGAAGAGGTGGAAGGCGAGTATTGCGTTACGCGTCACGGTATTTTAAAATTGTTTACGAAAACGCTTTGTATTTGTACGTCTGAAGATTTTTTTTTCAAAATTTGCAATAAAATGACGTCATTTCACGGACTGTTTCGGTTCTTGAACAGTTAATAAATCAAAGTTTCGACCCCCCCCCCCCCCCNAAACCAATGATTGTAACGGTTTTTACATTGGGAAAAGAGAAAGAGAGTTTACACAGATCACAGGAATAAATTGGGAAAAGTCACAATAATTGGTTTTTCGCTACAGACCCACAGTGGGGGGTCGAAACGTTTCTTGAACAGTCTTTGAAATAAATCAGTCGTTTCATTGAATGATAACACGGAAAGTCTTTAAAACGTTTTAAAAAGGACTGAGGTGGGTGTATCCACTATAGCCAACCTGCTACAGTGTTCGTATCGGTAAGTCATTCTCTTGTTTGACCTGAGCTTCAATCAGTCAGTTCGTTCGTTCCCTCCCTCTGCGGAGTGTGGAGGAGGAGGAGGAGGAGAAGTGGCCGTAGTGAGCCAGGTGAGAGCGAGCGCGCGTCACTCTGCGCATGCGCCCACGAAAGCTCTTTCCTTCGTCCCCGAACAGCGCACACGCTGCTATAGCTACGTTCACCCCCTCCCCAACACCTGTCTCTTATACACATCTAGATGTGTATAAGAGACAGNTCGCAGCTCGACGCCGCCGTCGCCTCCGCGCCAGCAGTCGTGGCTCTGCTCTGAAGGTGGGAGGGACGGAGGCTGTTGCTGTTGCCTCTGCCGCCTGCCTGTGTGTTTGTGTCCGTCTGTTGGTTGTCGACGCGAGTGAAGCGCTCTGCGTTGCGTCGTGATTGTGTTTTATTGTACAGTGCAAAAGCAGTGCATATATGTTTATGCGGATGTGAGCAGCAACCGCGAAAAAGGAGAAAAAAGTCCTGCAGATATTGTTTGGGAAGCAGCCTAGTGGTTGTGTGACACAGGTAAGAGAGTTTCTTGCTTGCTTGCTTTAATACTCTCTGACATCCGGTTAGCTTCGTGACTGGTACGGAGGCGAGTGAAGGAAGGAGCATCGATACTCGTAACCGATACGAATCCCGGAACATTTTTTATTCGAGAAAAAAAACATGTTTAACACATTCCCGGAAAAATTATTTTTTTTCATAAAAAATATCGTTTGTTATAAATAAAATTGTTAGACTTCATTCCAAGAAAATGAGAAACCCGACAAAAGCTACGGATCTCTCCAAATCGATTATTAAATATTTGTATCATAGATCCCTGTAATATTGCTTTTTTTGTTTGTTTCTTTTTTTAAAAATTATTATTATTATCATTCTCAATTAGTAACGAAACCATTTTTGGGTGTAAAGCATTCATCAATATATTTTAAGTAAACACAAACGATGAATTGAGGTCACTCAGTTTAAAATTTCTAAATTTCACTTGAGATTAGACGCGTTTCAAGTACTTTTCCTTTATCTCCTTACAATTTTATTCTTTTGATTATATGAATTATGCTGCATTCAAGGTCCTTGCTTTGTTTGTGTGTACTTCTTCTGCTGACGACGACCTCGTGGCTACATATCATGACGTCCACTCTCGAATCCAACTTGACATTTAGTTAGTAATAAAAGAGTTCCCGAGGACGTAGCACGTCTCGTTCTTTAAGGGATGCATCTACACCAGTTAATGCTCCAAGGCAGTGTAAACCTTTTAGATAGTATGGATGTGTGACTCATTCCACGCATTAAATCCGTTATTTTGCCAAGATTTTCGCACCTGTATTAGGAGTACCCCAAACTTTCTTGCACGCTTGTGCCATAAATTCACACAACTCTTTCCGTCATCGAAAAACCGACGAAGAGTTCTGAGGGAAAACGAATTTACAGTCACGCAAATATTTCAGTTTTACATTTCGTGTGTAAGTGAAGGGTTTTTTAAGGTTTAAATGTTTTTTAATTGATTTATTTACTGTGCAAACGCAGAAGGAAAAACAACCACCAACACTCCGGATTAGGGTCCTCTTCTCATATTCATATATTTTTTCTATTAATTTTTACTGACGAATGTACGCGATGCTGTAAAGTACAGTTTTAATGCATGTAGATTCCTCCATATTTTCAGAGGACAGGGTGAGGTCATTTCGCATTGTCTCTTGTTTAATTCACACGGAGTCCGTCTCTCGGTGCCAGACGCCAACAGTCTCTGCAGCGACGCGGCGGCGGCGGCGGGCGGCGGCAGGGGCGGCAGCGTAGCTAGCGGTCCGCAGTAGAACAAAAGGGGGGGGGGATGGCAGGGGGGCGGCCGTGGGCGCCAAGCATCGCCGTCCCACATTCCACTCTCCTCGAATTCCATATAGTACAGCGATTGCTCTCCAGGTGTCTTTATGTTTATTCATGAGATGCCTCTTTCCCGCTGTCCGATCATCCAGGGACACTGACCGACTGGGAGGATTAACAGATATCGTTACGTCTCTGCTTGTCTTCTTTATTCGGAAATTTTTCCCTCTTCTTTATTTGCCAGTTTGTGGTATAAGGCGCGTAAAAACTTAGAAAAAAATATTTTTTTCTATGTTTCATTGTGGAGATGTAATAAATATAGTTATTTGAAGATACTCAAAATGAAGTATTTTAATTATAATTAGTTTTACGAAAATGTTAATTAAAAGATATGAATCCAATTTCTAAAAATCGAATGAATGTGGAAAGTTCTAGAGGTGACTTGCCTTCGCCTTTTTCGTGTGGGTGTTTGCTGTGAGTCACACGTTGATCAAACCGTGAAAGAGCTTTACTAGTCATGCTAGTCATGGCCATTACCCGACAGCCAATGAGGTGATTTCTTCGTCTTCTAAAGTCTCCTCCAATCATATGTTTAGGTCTTTACTATTTAGTTTTTTTCTTGCGACCCATCCTAGCCTGGGTTTTTTCTTCGGGTAGAGACGGATTTTGTATAGAGACTCGCTAGGCTCTAACCCAAGGGGAGGCGTCTCGAATTATAATTAAAATAATTAATCACGAATTCAGAGTTATTTAATAGTTACGATTTATCATCTTTGCGAATAATCCTTCGTTTGATAATAATATAAGTACTGGTGATATGACTTTGTTGTGTTTTAGTAAATACAAATTTGTTGGTTTTATGTTAATATTATAACACGTACCGAATTATTTTTGTTAGGGGTGTGTTGAAATGTTAAATGAGCCCTTGTATGGAATTGATGGGATGGTCCCTTGCTAGCTTTCGAAGAGTAAATTAGTTTATTGTCCCCCACGTTGTCCAACCCTGTTTGTAACTTTTCTTCGCAAAAGTTAGCGAACCACTGAACTTGATCGCTTCTACCAGTTTGAGGTTCCTATCAAACACCTTCACTGAATTATATAAAAACTAAGCAGTTAAGTGTTGTTTCTATCAGCTTGTGTGGTTCCGGGTTCGTGAGGGATCTTTTTCCCGTGGAAAGCCGAGGACATTTTCCTCTGTAGCACAGCTATAACAGTCGTGACTCGGGATACTTACGCCAACCTAGAAATTGTTACGAGTTTTACTGAATAAGTATCACCTTTTACCTCAACAGAATCATTTGGCTGTTCTATATGTAAAACAAACATACAGTATCATTTATCGGAGCAAACTTTAACAATTGGAGAAAATGAACTAGCAGTTACCTTTATTTGAGAAATTGCATTTTTAAAAATTTTTTTTTAAAGACAAAAACTCAGAATTTGCTTCTTTATTTTCTACCTTCTCAGATGGAAGTCACAAAAAGGATCGTGAAACAGGGACCTCGCTCCTCCCAACTCGTTCACCTTGAACTGCTCACACTGAAGGTTTGTCGTAATGGATAAAAGATGAGCGAGTAAATTCAGCCGACATTCTTCATTTGACAACAAAATGTTAATACACGTCGTTTATTGACACATTTGTTACGGCGTTTATATTTAAATTTGTATTCGAAAAAAAAAAAAACTTGATTCATAAAAGATCTGTAATATTAAATTCATTATTATCCTTAATTTTGTGCGTTTTCTATATTTACTTTATATTGTGGTGACCATTTCTGAGAACATTCTAAGCAACTTAAGTTCATTACCAAAGTTTCGCCTGTGTGATACGATTCTCATTACGATGGAAGTGTTTCTCTCTTTGCCTGTTTTAGTGCAAGTGCACCAACTCATGTCGTATGTTGTAGTCATGTCTTCCAACCTTGAGTCCTGCGTTGTGAAAGGCATCTTGTATTTTTAGCTTTGATTTCATCCGCGTTGGATGTGCATTGTTCATTCTCTTTTCCTCATTTAGAGTCAAGAGCTCATGTTCCCACGCGAAGACCTATCCGAACGTCCAATGATAACCTTCATGAGCGATCTTTTTCCTGCAGCTTCTCTGATCGTAACAAACCTTGAAATATTCTAAACACCGTACTGAAATGTGATAACGTTCGGTCAGGTGAAAATGACGAGGAGCCGGGAATCGAACCCGGGACTTCTGTTACGATCGCAGGGGTGTTAACCACTACACCACCTGGTACCCTTCCACAACCGAAAGTAATCACGTATCTTCTCCACGTGTAGAGAGGGTACACGGGAGAAATATGTACATAACGAACCTTAACACGTAGGTACGTGTGAAACCGGTATTAAAGTGCACACAGCATAGTGTGCCGCCTGGTTCATTCATCTCCTGTATGGGGATGTGTCTCAGGTCTTCCGGCGTTTAGGTCAGGGTGGAAATGGTGTACAGTTGTGGAAGGCGATCGGGTGGTGTAGTGGTTAACACTCCTGTGATCAATGTAGAGGTCCCGGGTTCGAGTCCCGGCTGGTCGCCATTTTCTCCTGACCGAAAGTTATCACATATCTTCTCCACGTGTAGAGAGGGTACACGGAAGAAAAATATGTACACAGTACTGAAATGTTTTAAATACATACTTTATTGCAATTTGAACTCATGAGCATATTAAACGTTGCGCAAATTAATTTGCTAACAGCTGTTGCAACTGTCAGAAATACGTGCTTAAATTCCTAAAATAGAGTAATTTACTCCAAGATCTACAGATTAAACGCGGTTTAGTTATGGGTCATAGCTTTATATTTGTGAGACGAACTAATGTGTAACACTTTCGTCTCTTCCATTTCAAGAAGTATTGATACTAAAAATGGCCTTGTATATATTTCTCATCTGTTAAAGTACAGCAGCGTTAAAAAATGTTGGGAATGAGTGTCCGGAGATGAGTTATGAAATTATCTTTAGAGACGGACTGTATGTGTAGTTGATTGCGAGAAGTGAGATATTCGTATATCATGTATTTTTGTGCTAAGGTTAAATCCATTAAAAAGCATCGCTGTATTGTGGTAATACGAACGCTTTTTTTGTGTTTACTATCACTTTCCGGTTTACATCAGTCACCGATTTTGTATAGTGAAATATAGTGAGTTATTTCTATTTTGATGGTTATTCTTGAGTCAGCATTTTGCCACATTTTGTAAACGTTGTTTGAAGGGGTTAAATAAATTTATTGTCAAAAAACAGTACAAACTGCGTATGACGACGTGGAGGACAATAAACTAATTTACTCTCCTGAAGCAAGCAAAGGACCATCCCATCAATTCCGATCAAGGGTCCTAAGGCAGAGGCGGATTCAAAAAATTTCAGCAAAAGTTCCTAGATAAGATAAAAAGTTAGCTGCGAGGTATAATACATATATAATGTCAATATGTTTGTAATTTAACGCAAATATGTTTGTAAATTTACATGTACAAGTTGTTATCGAACTATAGATAATTCTTATAGTGTTTAAAAATCATAAGAGTTGAAAAAACAGTAAATTCACGATTTATTGTTACAATAAACACGCCCCTAGACGAAGCCTAGAGAACCTGTATAAGAAATCCGCCTCTACCCGAAGGAAAACCGGAGAAAAACCCGGGCCAGGATAGTCTAGGCATTTATACCTTGGTCACCTGGCATAGTCTCATGACTCGAGACTTATCGGAATGGTAACCTGAAACTACTGTAAATTTGACAGTAATATCTCATTCGGTGAACTGAACCGAGAATCTGCGTGTGTACGGCGTGTATCAGTGTAGAGCGACTCTACTCAGACATGCAACTTTTATCAAGCACAATGCAACATGGCCGTCTAACAAGAATTGCCAACTTCTGCGAAACAAATCCTCGAATCTCGCTCGCGTGATGGCGTTTTGATCGGTTTCATTCCTTCCTGGGTGGAGTCCACTGATGGAGTAACGCAAACACACAACGAACAATCAGAGGAGGTGACATTCGTTCCAGACGCTCTGTGCGCAAAGAACAGATTACAGCACCACAAGAGCACGCGAATTGAATTGAATTCCCCACCGATTTTGGCCATAGATTTAAGTTCGAATGTCCTGCGAGGAACACTACCCTTACGCAAGACGGCGAAATAAAAGCGTTGGCAACACTGTGTACTAGGTCTGTACCAACTGAAACCCAGATAGACTTGTAATAAATAAATAAATAAATGTATATATTTATTGTCATGTGGGCTATTACAAACTGCCTATGGCAACGTTGAGGACAATAAATTAATTTACTGCAACTCCTTGACGATAAACGAATCCACAGAGTGCACGGGTCCCGTTCATGTTCTTTTTTTGTTAGAGGTTCAATTATCATGACTTTGAGTAGAGGTGTTTTTTAATTCATAAAAAGTTGCAGCAAGACGCCAGTGCGGGGATCCGCTCGAATGGAGGTCGAGCCGTTAGGTCTCCTGCCTCCGTCCTCTGTGCGACCGACCGCTCGTCCCTCCTCCGATCTACAAAGTAAAGCTCAGTGGAAACGAAATCGCCTTGAAGCTTTCTTTCGAGCACGGAATAGATAGACGTAAATGAAGAATAAGAATTTCCCTAACCCGTGCAAATAATATTTATTTATTTCTATTAATTTGATTTCTTCTTCTTCTTTACGACCTTTTTCGTAGACAATTTTTATTTACAATTTCTAACAACGTTTCGCCTTCTGTTCAAGTCTTCGTCAGGCTAATACACATTTTCACAACTTCGATGCATAGTTTACGCGACAAAAATATAAATAACTGTACAAAACAAAGACATCTCTAGTTTATGAATGCTTTTTGTGTTTTTTATTAATGTTTATTTCGTACAGTTATTTATATTTTTGTCGCGTAAACTATGCATCGAAGTTGAGAAAATGTGTATTAGCGTGACGAAGACTTGAACAGAAGGCGAAACGTTGTTAGAAATTGTAAATAAAAATTGTCTACGAAAAAGGTCGTATAACGGAATACATACGTAGAAACTTGTTTTAGAAAAATTCGAGTCATTGACCGATATCCAGAGATGAAGAGTCTCGCGACGAAAAGTTAGGAGTCGGGGGCCACTTTTGCAGGGAAGAGATAAAGTGCCGAACAAAGGTTTGCGTTGAATCCGTTTCTCCTCGCTCTCTACAGGAATACGTCCGTTTTCGCGAATGCGTTGTCTCTGTTTTCGTCGGTCGCTTCGGATATCGACGACGTAGTCACGTGATCTCATTTTGCTGATTTTGCGGAAACACTCTTGATGTGATTAGCCCGATTTATGTGAACAGGGAGAATTTGACCTTCTCTGTAGAGCTTTCTTGCGCGAAATGGGGGTCCGCCGAATCTTTAGGTTCAGTGTTGTTATCCGCCGGAGCGTTTACGCGAAAGTAAAGTTCCCTTCAAATGGCGCCTTAACGACAAGCAATTTTTCTTTCAATGACTGAGTTTTTTTTTTTGTAGAGAAACTCTCGCAGGATTTTTTTCTTTTATCTCCCGTGAGACGCATCGGCTTCACGTAGCGCAAAATAGCATCGAAAACGGCAACGCAATGACGTTAATATTTTTATACCTTACGCGACATTTAAAAGAATAATTATAAGAAATTGCGGAAAGTACTGTTCTACCGGCAACTGCGGTCCTATCATGTAACGGAGGATAATACTATTTTAGAGTCAAACGACAATCTAAATTTATTATCGAGTTTTAAATAAACCAAATATTTATCATCGTTTTTTATCGGGGCTTCGCCCACATCGAGGTCATTAGAACCCTAACATCTTTGTACAGGTCTAGAAAATGGTGTCACACGCCAACACGACTCTCCTCGCGTGTGGGACTCAACAGTAAACACTTGTTGTCGTCGTCTTCATCAACAGTGAAATCAGTAGAGCGAATTATTGATTAATTAGAACCTCTTTTTGTTAATTTTCTCGACTTTCGTTGAGGAGCGTTGAGGACGCGTCTGCAGTGAAGGGGGATGTAAAAGTACCCTGGTGTCAAAAGACCGAGAAGGAAAATTCTCCCTCGGATTTCGGATTAATTATTAGCGAAAACACAGTTATCAGCAGTGTAGAGGACTTTGCACGATTGGACCTCACTATAAGACATTTTGCTTTGAGTATCGTACATGTAATTTTTTGCGTAAAATTACAAACAAATTGACGTTCTATTAGTATTATAACTCGCAGCTAACTTTTCATCTTATCTATAAAATTTTGCTGAAATGTTTTTGAATCCGCCTCTGCCTTAGGGCCCTTGATCGGAATTGAGGGAATACGTCCCTTGCTTGCTTCCGGAAAGTAAATTAGTTTATTGTCCTCCACGTGGTCATACGGTAGTTTGTACTGCTTTTTTTGACAATAAATTTATTATTATTATTATTCTTTATTCACAACTGACGATACTTAATACAATTCTATAGAGAGAACGGAATTCATTGTACTGAGAAGGCGTACCTCCGTTATCTTGTATTAATTTATCTCAGGACGTTGCAATGCACTTAACCCAGTGAAACAAATATGTTGAACCTACTTTAAATCGATTCCCTGGAAGTGCGAAGGTTGGTCCTCATTTGAATAATGGGACGTCATTATGCATTATGCGCCTTGGAAGGTCGTCTCTCTTCCTAAAGCGCGCTCTATGTACAGTTCATACGCAAATGTTGAGGAGACTTGACGTCGTCGACGGCGAAGGAACGCGCGTCGTGCAGGAATGCGCTCCGTGCGGGGATCACCTGACAACGGGCGCGACGCACCTCGCCACTGCTGCATGACTGCGGTACTGTATGACGGAAGCGCGTGACCAAGGGATACATGACATGACTACTGCGAGTCGTGCTGAAAAGACGACATTCGGCGTTGCGGAATTTGTGAAGCGTATTCGGTTGTATTTGACGTCTTCACAAACATGGACTAAACCGGCAAATATCTCAATCATGTCAAATATGTTTTCTTATATTCCTATAATAGACGGGATGTATTTGATATAATTCAGGAAATCTTTCTACTATTTCCTTATTATTTTTGTTTTTTTTTGTGGGGCTTTAGGGCTCGTCAATATCGAGGTCATTAGAGCCCTTCTTCGTTATTCCAGTCCATATGAAAGAAATTTTAGAATAAAAAACGCCAACCTATTGGTTAAAGAACCATAATATAAACGAGTCTCGCCTGAGTCTCGAATATCTGTTAACGAAGTAAGGACGTGTCAGCGCTTTGTCACAACACAGACAAATAGCTCCTTTATACTTTTGGCTATTGGGGCAAATGCGGCAAAGACGCAACGCCCAGTGAAGTGGGGACATGGACCTGGGAAGGTGGCGGTTTGTTTTTTCGTTAGCAAGACTATTGCTACAAAACGTATCCAATAGCTCTACAGAAGGTTGTAAAATTTAACATGTTCATAAAATACATAAACATATACTAAGGTAATCAAATAGAAAGCAGAACGTGCAAAACGAGTACTTTTCTTCTTAATTTCGTCCGGAAGTGAGCGCGGTTCAAATAGGTATTTACTATTCCGCCAGATGGATTTCGGGGAAGATAATCAATGCGTAGTTGATAGCAGATAGGTAATGGAGGGGAATGGCGGATATTTCAAGGAATTTCCTCTGCCATTACAAGAGGGGTCTAAACTTCTCCCTTATTCAGGGTTCTCCTCGAAAAGCTTTGGAATTACCTACTTTGAATTCAGTGAAAGTTTTGTCGCTTTAATACGTGGGTATCGAATTGAAACTATGTTGAAATTGAACAGGAAGCAAATTGTAACTTCAATTGTTTAAAAATGGCACTAAAATAAAAACGTATTGAAAGTGAAATTAAGATTTTGATTTTTGTTATGCCGTCTCTCACAAGTCTTCGCTGAAAAAATGCAATTTGCTGATTTCGCCAACTTTTTGTCATTTTTGCCTTCGCCACGAACTAGTGTCGCTATATAGACATAACCGATACGGTAGCTCGGCAATGTTCTTTTAAAGGCTAACTACGCAAAAGGAGTGTGTTCTATTTCGATAACAGGACATTATGCGAAAGTTATTACAATTGTAAAATTAGTGTGTCTTATGTGATGTAAACTCTCAGTAAAGAAATATTAATTTTAGTTTTACAAAGACTTAATTTGTAGTGTGGGATATTTGCCGAGCCAGCGATACCGTCTGTGCAAACATTTGCGTTATGTAACCTTGAGACAAGTAAAATGCGCGACGGTCCCCGTTTGTGCCGGATAACACGGATACCATTAATAAATGTTTATGTTAAGAAATTGTTTATTATTATTTCTATAAATTGATTTTCAGAGGACAGAGGTATGGAGTAGTTCCGTTGGATGTCTATATGCTGTCTACCCTTTTGCCTGTTTAGCAAATGCAATACAAGGTTTAGATAGTCTCTTTGGCTCATCTGTACATTTACTGTGTAAGCTTATATTGTATCAAATAATTAATTAAATAATTAAATTAATTATTAAATAATTAAATTTATTGTCAAAAAACAGTACAAACTGCGTATGACCACGTGGAGGGGAAAAAAAAACTAATTTACTCTTCGGAAGCAAGCAAGGGACGTATTCCATCAATTCCGATCAAGGGCCCTAAGGCAGAGGCGGATTCAAAAAAATCAGCAAAAATTCCTAAATAAGATAAAAAGTTAGCTGCGAGTTATAATACTAATAGAATGTCAATATGTTTGTAATTTTAAGCAAAAAATTACATGTAAGTTATTATCGAACTATAGATTATTCTGAGTATAGTGCTTAAAAATTGAAATAACACTAAATTCACGATTTATTGTTACAATAGACCCGCCCCTAGACAAAGCCTAGAGAACCTGTATGATAAATCCGCCTCTACCCGAAGGAAAACCGGAGAAAAACCCGGGCCAGGATGGGGCTACAGAATTTATGTACACAAACGTGCCAATGTTGAGTACACATAAAACTAAATTAATATGAGCCATAAGACAACACAATCATGCAAGAAAATAGTTTTGAAATTGTTATAAGTTGTTTAAAAAGTACTCCAGCAATGGCGTGATAAAGCGTCATATTCTTCTCTTCATTTGCTATCGTTTCTTGCAGCTTTCTTGCGTAGGCATTGTATGTGACTTCGCGGAGGATTAGAAACAACCCCCCTCCCCTGTATTCTTCTTAAATTCCTCTACTCCTCTCGCCGTAAATGTGTGATAACCGCACAGTGGCCTGATTTATTGCATCCAGAAAAGTTCTTTATAGCAAATGTTGAATTAGGATACGTGCGATTAATTTGGTCTATCTGAACAAAATTCTCGTATTCTTAAACCTAGCTTGATTTTTGTTATTGCCAATTGTCCTGTACCATTTTTAAAATTTCATTTTATTTTCTTGAAACCGAGAAATAATTCGTACGTACAAAATATGCTTCGCCTTCAAACAATTTTTTTGTTTCAAGTATACTTTTTTTGCAGAAACTTATTTCTCCCTTTTGCAACTCATGCGACAATTAACACGAAAACACATTTTCAGACGGATCAATACACTATTTTACCCTTCACTCATTTGCCCCTCGTCTGTAGGGGTCGGAGAGATGGGGATGATATGACGCCTGCTACTTCGATGTGCCGGATGCCCTTCCTGTGATGAATGAATGAATGACATGGGGGGGGGGTGAATGATGATGAGTGAATGGTGTGGGCAGGGCAAACAGGAGTACCCCGAGAAAACCTGCCGCGAACACCGCGAATTCTACTTGGATCGGACGGGGTTTGAACCCGCGTCACCAGGGGTAGAAGGCGAGTACGCTACGCACTACGCACGCCCTATTATTTTACACTACGTCTAGCATTTGGCGATTTTCAACCGTGTTTTGTTTTCGCCTCTGATGTCCGAAACGTGATAGG
>NNCF01126959.1:269430-287582 GCA_002313205.1 Laupala kohalensis
GATTCACTTGGACGTCATAACGAAACTTTACCGTTCCCACGACGCGTGATATGACAGACTCGTGACCAGGTTCGCATACTCTCTTGGAAACGAAGTATGAGAGAAAATGATTTGAATTTAGTCGCCCGCAGATACACGAAATTCCTTGGAAAGGAGGGAAAGTATTTTTGGCGTGAATCCAGACCTTGTGCGACAGATACGCAAATGCGTTCCTCTTATCAGCGCTTTCATCTTGTTCAGGAGGTTTGGAAGAGTTGAGCTCTCTTCACTTGGACCGAATCTGATGCTTCGATTGTACAGAGTGCAGGCGCTAGCAGCAGCAGCAGCGGCAGCAGCGAGCGAGCGAGCGAGCGAGCGAGCGAGCGAGCGAGCGAGCGAGGGAAGGTGAGGAAGAGTCAATGCGATATAATTAATGTTATTAGAGATGACGTAATATTTCAAACAATATTTAGTTAAATGCATTTTATGCGTGAAATATAATTCATATCGGAGTAAAGAAACAAGAGTATTTGCAATGTTGCCAACTCTTCCTCTCGCTATACGCACGTGGACTATTTTATTCGATTTTTTTTTTTACATTTGGAAGCTAACGCCTACATCAGCCGATTCGTAGAAACATCAATAATTGATTCGTAACTTCGGCTGATTCTCTAACCTTTGACTGAAAGGACAGTTTATGAAGTTTATAGCAGCCATTGTGTGGAAGGGGGGTGAGCTACGCCTCGCAGCAGACACATGGCAACACCGCGCTTTTGCTCTCCATCGGTTTCATTGCGTTACTCTTCTTTCGTCGCGAGGAGTATAGTTCCCGGTTTCACCGCGTAGTTTCGCTCTGTTCCACAGCGATTCGGAAGGTGCATATATGCTAACGCATAATGCATATGGGGCGATATCCTATCTGTAACTGCATTTCACGCGCTCAAGCCACCTTCGTTCTTTCTGTGCGATTGTACCTTCAAGTCTTGCGTGCGGGGAAGTACTTTCTCTCTGTATTTATCTGGCAAAGAAAGGCGCGTCGTTTTGTAACTGATAGAATGAATGTCGGTGTTAAATACTGTGACTCTTCGTTACAGATTATCGTCTTTTTGTTCTTAGAACAGTTGTAATGCATTAGGCTCAGTATGTGAAAACGTTTGGGACCTTCTAACCAACAACATCCATACAACGCCGAAATAGACGTTTGCCATGTGTCTCTTGACATTTTTCAGAAACTCGCGTAACCATTTTTACTACCCGGTGGCTCATAGAAGCTCTTGAAATGAAACAATTTGTAATTAAGGACTAAATAAAAAATAATTGGACAAATTATATTGAATACCAATAAAAGCCGTTTTCAACTAACGTAAAGAAAAAAGGAAACTATTATCACATGTTTTTAGAGCACATGTATACGCATATTTAATGTCCTCGAAAAAAATATCTCAACATCTAATATCAGTGTTAGATCAAAGTTAATAATATTGTGTCTCCATTAGTTCTATTTAATTTTACTTTCAATTCGACTACGTACTGTAACGTGTCTTTAAGCGTCTCTCGATTTGGACAGCCCTGAACTTTCGCAACGGTTATGCGAATGGTCCCTCGTCCGAGCGTTGAACAGGTAACGGAGTTCTCGCTGGTCACTGGGCAGTTTTGATGCGGTCAGTGTAACAAGCTGCCGCTACTTTCCGCCTTTCTGGAGATTTTGATTGTGAAAGTAACGGAAGGTCTTTTCATTAACTTTCTTTATGTACAGGTCACCCTTAATCTTAAGTAGCAATTCAACCTATTACAGAAGTGTTTTCTGACAGTCGTAGTGTTGAGCTCTCTGCTTCGTTTCTGCGTCCCGGGGACAAATTTAACATTTAATGCGCAAGTGAATTTTATTATGAAACTTTTCATATTTTATTGAGGTATCTATTTTGTGTTCCACTATCAATTTCCCTTCGAATAACTTGCGTTGTACAAGAATAAGGAAAACGTCCCCATGACATTATAAATGTTGAATTGCAACTTGTTATGTCAGTTGAGAATGTTGAAGTATTTGACCTTCCCTCACTTCGGAAAGGAGGAAAACAAACGCCTGACGAGACTGTTCCCAGAAATGTTTGGAAACAATTCAGGAATATTCGTCGATTTGGCAACACAGGATGCCCACGTTGCCACATTTCTTTTTCTCATATTTACATATTTCTCTTGTTCCAGTACATGGTCAGGAAAATTAGGGGAAAAAATGTACATGAAGTGGAAATGGGGAACTACGAATGCATTGGTAACAATGGCAACAACTGGTAACAATGGGGGCAGAGTATTAATAAATGAACATCACAGTTTCTCAGTTTTAGAAGTAAGATTGTATTTCAACCATAAAACATACGAAACCAGTACACATTAAAATTATATAATGGGATTGAATTAAATATTAGAAATAAAAAGTTAACGTTGAAGTATAAAGTAATAAAGTCATTTTTTATTCTCTGTAAAATATTGGCATGTTATATATTTTACACTTTCTTAACTTCCAACGAAACTATGGTTTTGGTTAAGTAAATGGCATTAATAAAATAGTAAATTGTACCACCGAATATATTTTACATTGTAAATTGGGGGAGACTGTATTTCATCTTCTTAATGGAGGGTTTCCTCGTAAATACTAAGTAAAATCTTTTACTTTGAAAGGTATACGATATAAGTGATGATGGAGAGCTGTGTGCTCAAGCACCGTTGGACCCTTGAGTAATACAACGCTGAGCGCTGGCCGCTGTTACGTCGTCCCTCGATCGATCTCCATTAGCGGAGGATTGCTCTCGGGGTGGGGCACCCATCCCCCAACCTGTTTCATACCTACTTTTTGTTTCGTCTTCTTCTGTCACTCCGTTTCATCCTTTCCTTTTCTTCTGTTCCTCGTCTTTCTTTCTCTCCCCCTTCGAGAACATTGGTTGTTGTTATTGTTATTATTACTATTATTATTATTATTGCGGCTTTGAGGTCCTAATTAGGACTCGTCTACAAGGAGAGTATTGGTGTTTTAAAGAGTCTTGTATTGCTCCAGTTATGTTGTCAGTATTACGTTATCGGATTTCTCTCGCTTTACACGTACAAACTTGCATAACTGCACGTCTCTTAAATGTGCAGAAATTCCTCTGCCGAAATAAATGTATAAAAGCACAACAGTATCTGTGTGGTATAGTCTTCGTTTCCATTGTACAGGTGCGCGTGGGTTCGAGAGATTTAAGATGGGTTCATCTGGAGAATTTGAGGGAAACCCTAACATCTCTTCTCTTCCTAATTGCTTCTCTCAATTCACATGGCTAGGCGGAAAATGCTCTGTGTGTCGGACTTAAACAATAATAGTACTATGAACGTCTGATATAGGACAAAGTTAAATAAATAATGTGAGACTTGCGACCTTTTAAGGACGGAGATAAACGTTTTACTTGCAACGTTTCGGCTTTCCTTTGAAGTGGTCGTCAGATGGTTCACAAGATTATGACAAGAACATGATACGAAACGTAAACATATTGTGTTTGTATTTATAAGAAAGCAGAAACTACACCAAACATGTTATAATATTGTATTGCATATACCAGATAGCTCTTCTGCGAAAATTCAAACTACTGTGTGTATCTTTTAAAAATTTTATTTGTGGCATCTGAGCTACAGATCACAAGTATGTATAAAAGGTTAGGTTAGGTCTTGCGTTATTTATTTAATTAAACAATATGACAGTCGCGGCGTCAAAATGAGTCTGAGTACTCCAACAATATTGTTAATTAATCTCTTGTAATAATAACGACAACAATCAATTTCATTAGAAGACGAGAAATGTACCAACCCAAAGAAATTTTATTTACCTTATTTGGAACTCCAGTTTGGCGTCGGTTTTGATTCTCGAAGGTTGGTAATATGAATACCTGTTGTGACGTTGCTCATCGGGAGCTCCGGAATCGACTGCGCGTGTCCCGCACGGATCACTTTTAGCCCTGTGTGTGCTGCTTCATTTCTCCCAAGTTCTCCCCAATACTTTCTGTTCAGAAGCACTTGAATAAGGGTAATTGTACACTGTTAAACGATACATAAAATTGATACATATTTCTGGATCGTTTTTGTTGTATTTTATGAGGAGATGTATGGTTTCTAAACATATTATGCTTTCCGAAAAATAGTTAATTGTTTTCCTTGGCGAATTGTGAATTCGAGGTCTTCTGAAGCAAATGTTTTGTATCTTCTATTCCCTCTCTACTCGAGTGTCTACTACTGTCATGGCCTACACTCTAAGTAATGTAACTTTGCCGAAAATTATGCAATATGGCGGCCAAACAGGAATTGCCAACTTCCACGAATTCAAGTTCTGTCCAAATAAAAATATTTATAGTAGTCACAAAAGTAACTATTTGCTGAAAACAAATACAATTTCATAACTAAGCGACAAACAGCATTTTGATACAAAAGATAATATTCGTTCCACTTGTGGTTCGAGGTTGGCGATGGATTTAAGTTTTCAGGAATTGGAATGTCCTGCCAACGTAACGTGAGGTACCCTTATCATTGCTCTTGTGGACGATGGCGAAGTAAAAGTGTTGGCTACATTGAGTACCGGTTCTATACCAACATCAAGCCTTTTAGACTTACAATAAATAAACAAAGAAAAAAAATAAACAAAGAAAAACATAAATAAGTGATTTATTGTCAAGAGAGATGTTATAAACTGCGTATGGCAACAGTGAGGACAATAAAATAATTTTCTGCGACTAATATTTAATAAAGTAATAAACACAATGATTGCGTCTCCGTTCACGTTTTTTTCTTAAGTTAAATTTTCTAAAACCAAAAGGAATATGACTTCGTGTATAAATAAATATGACGAAACAAACTCTGTAGAATGATTCCCTGATTTATTTCCCTTTCGGCGTCGGGGCCTTGAGATAATATGGTGTAGACGGTAGAAGCAATGGAAAGTGATCATGTTACTGAAATAGTCGCTTATTGAATTTCCCACTTTCCACCAGCGTCTGCTACATTCTTCATTATCATTGTCGACCATATTTAAGCAGATAAACATCAGATTATAAACCATCTTTATTGAAAATACATCACTTATAAACAGTTAAAAAGACTACGTTTCCGCCTGGATTTTCGTTATCGTCAGGTCAGGTGTAAAACACATTGAAACCAAAAGTTGAAGGAGTTGAGCTCACCGTCGATAAGGAATTAACCGTCAGTAACTTAGTGTTTATGTTATACAGTACGATAAGTTAAGTGACAAGAACGGAACATAAATATACATGGAGTAAACACAAACAAAGAAATTACAGAGGAAACTTCTCACACAACAACAACAATGTTTTGCTCATGATGACCCAAATCCGGGTCGAAACGTAAGAGTTCATTTTTGTTTTACTAGTGGAGTGAATTTGTGGTTATGGTAGACATTTTACTGAATTTTCTCTCACTTGTCCACATTGTGTATTTCATGGATGTTGATTCATAAATTTAATAAATTTATTGTCAAAAAACAGTACAAACTGCGTATGACCACGTGGAGGACAAGAAACTAATTTACTCTCCGGAAGCAAGCGAGGGACCATCCCATCAATTCCGATCAAGGGCCCTAAGGCAGAGGCGGATTCAATTTTTTTTTCATAAGTTCCTAGATAAGATAAAAAGTTAGCTGCGAGTTATAATACTAATACAAAATCAATATGTTTGTAATTTAACGCAAATATGTTTATAAATTTACGTGTACAAGTTATTATCGAACTATAGATTATTCTGAGTATAGTGTTTAAAAATCATATGAGTTGAAATAAAAACACTAAATTCACTATTTATTGTTACAATAAACACGCCCCTAGACAAAGCCTAGAGAACCTGTATAAGAAATCCGCCTCTACCCGAAGGAAAACCGGAGCAAAACCCTGGCCAGGATGGGGCTACAGAATTTATGTACACAACCGTGCCAAAGTTGAGTACACATAAAACTAAATTAATGTGAGCCATATGGCAACACAATCTTGCAAGAAAATATTTTTTGAAATTGTTATAAGTTATTTAAAAAGTGCTACAGCAATGGCGTGATAAATGATTCTCTTGCGAGTTCTTCAGCTTCGAATTTTCCCTTCTTTGTTTTCTCTTGTGAATTCGAATGAGTGAGTTTTCGCATTTTCACTGCGTTTCTCGTTTGTTCGACACGTTTTTTGTTTATCTCACTGTCGCCGTCCAATGGATCGTCACGTGTTTTCTTTTCTTCTTCGCACTCTCTTTTCGTTGTGTCACCGCGGTGACGTCGCCCACATCTGTCCCCGGTGACAAATGGCCCTCGGACACGTCGTACGCTCGTTTGACTCCGTGTTCGTTCTGCCGTTTGGATTACGTTCGGTGTCGAAGAAAAGTCTCATTTCGTAACGTGTTCGGAGCAGCAGGAAACACGCGACATCGAGCGCAATGGTTTCCGGACTCTGTTCTTGATGGTTCCGTGCGGAGACTCTGTAACTTTCGATTGAGTGGGAGAAGGATTTTGGAAAAGGGTCCGTTAACCACTTATTCAAAGAATGATTTAAATTTTTCACTATTTTGTTGTTGGATCCACATTATAAAACAAGTGGGTAATCGCTAGATGACCTCCAATTTGTTTGTCTTACTTTTTCTCGCCGCGTTTTGACGACGCCAATAAGAAAGTCAATAGTTGGAGCTTCTCCAATTCGCCTTGGTCTCCATTGGCGCACGATGAAGCGCATTGGTGCGGCCAGTACAGTATATAATATCAGTAGTGACGTAACTTTGCTTGAAGTGTAGGAAGGGGAGGCACAGGGCTGTATTTGACGCCACTACTCCGCAGGACAACTCCTTGGATGCCATTTGCGAAGGTCTTTGGCTTCAAAAGCCACTGCTATCCATAGGTCGCCAACTATTGCCTCGCTTATTGGCGTCGTGAAAACGCGGCATTACGATTAGACCGCGAGATACGGAAGGATCGTTGCATTCACATTGAAGTCACGCGCGACCTCCATCCTCTGTTTGAGTGAGTTCTGCTGAAAGCCAACGTGCCATGTGTGTTGGACGCTTTCGTATGTTGGCGCTTCACTTGGCGCAGTTGCGGTATTTGTGTATTTGGCAATATATTTGATGTATTCACAAATATCACAAACATGCCAATAACTCAATAATGCACAATGTTTTCTTATACCAATGATGGACGTGTTGACAGCTGGAGCAGTAATTTTTTCTTTAATTCGTGTTATGAATACTTGTCGCATAAACATAAAGTTATGAAAAGTTCATGGCAAATAAGGCGCTGGTGGATGTTAATAATTAATATGCCCAAATGTGACGATTTATTTGATATAATTCTAGAAACCTTGAAGCTGTTTCGTTATTCCGGTCCATAGAAGTGTTGTTCATTGAAATTCAAAAAATACAGAATTAAAAAAGTAAAAAAAAAAAAACTAGTATAATTTTAAGTCAAAAGTATAGGTAAAAGAACCAGAATATCAACAAATTTCGATCACGCGCTTTGCTCTACTGTCCTGACCTGACCTGACCTGACCTGACCTGACCTGACCTGACAAAAGAGTGTGAACGGTTCACTCGAGAGTCCTTCGACGTAATGCGACTGAAAACCAACCGACGAGGGGACGGATACGGGTGTTGGCGTATTTGCCACAAGAGAACAAGTCTTCTATTCTTGGCCGTGTTGGTGCAAATATGACAAGTACACAAATGTGCAACGCCAAGTGAAAAGCCAGCATTCGCGATAACTGCACCAGAGGACCACTGTCGAGGATTTTGCTACTCAGCTTTTGCGAAGAGGATCTAAATTCCGATTCGCGGGACAGCGAACGCTTAAGACTGACGGAAATTGAAAATTAAGGACTCGTCCAATTAGCATTTACTTTTAATACTGCTATTTCAATTTAATGTTTCATTTATTTGTACCATTCAAAGCATTGTTCTTTTCTCAACATTTAATTTGCTCCATATCAAATCAAACGTCACTATTTTTATTCTTACTCGTTTGCTTCAGGTATTTCACCTACGAAACTGTGAGCTTCTGTGATCACAGATATGTAGTTTTTTATTTAATTTAAGAGATTTTAATAGTTTTTTTTAAATAAGAAAAATAGTGATTTTATATTATGTATTTTAAATTTATTTATTTAAAATGGTTTACACGTTGTTGTTTTTTTGTATAATTCGGTCTGAATGGTAGTGATAGTTCTCACATTATAAATTTTGCCCAAAGATAGATATTTCTGTCTACGTCTCCTGTGTATGTCATAGATCTATTTCTGTGCCTTTCTATGTCAGTTTTCCGTGAGTTACGGCTAATAGCGAACGTGTTCTTCGAGAAGACGTTATCAAGAAACCACGCGTCGCGCAGTTCCCGGAATCTGTAAAAGGCAGTTTTTCCACGTTACATTCTATTAGACTTTCCGTGTCCATTCGCTCTCGCTTATCTCGTAATCTTGAACTGCGGTGCTATTCCTGCGCTTCTTCGCATCTGTCGTGATTCTCCGTGACGGTTACAAAACGAATGGGGGAATTGCGGCATATATGTCGAGGTGGAAAACGACATTGCATTGCGACATGAATCACCGGAGGTTTAATATCAAATGTACAAGTGAGGTGTATTGTCTCGTGCTACGTGCACTTGCAGGGAAAGAGAGAGAGAGAGAGAGAGAAAGTGGAACTTTCTTTATAAAAACGAGTTTTCTTTAAAAGTTTCATTGATATTCAGAATTGGAAAATAACGACCCGCAATGGAGTACTTCCTAAGGAGACATAAGGACTCTAATCTAATAAGGAGATCTGAGGGTCTCGCAAATTGAATGTTTAAGATAGATATGGTTGGCGCATCAGCCTGTTAAACTGAAGATCCCGAGTTCGAATCTCGGTCCCGTCTCCCAATTTCGTTCAACACGACATATTTAAGCTTCAAAAATATTAAAGTAAAACTCGGTATAACTTTATTTTGTCATCTTAGAATTCAAAAATTGAAAAATTATATTCTCATAAAAAGTATTTAAAATGTTGAAAGGAAAACCAAATCCATATGTGACGTGCCATACGCATGACGGGAGGCCACGTGTACGCACCCTTACCGCTTTGTACGCTCTCCACGTTGACATTGTATACAAATTGTTCTCGCAATGGACAGTTTTTTTTTTTTTTCGATGAAATCAGGGGCCTTCGAATTTGTTTTAGCAATTACCTTAAAACCGTTGAAAAATCGTATTTCACTACATGGATCCCCACAGCCACAACCACATCGAAGGGACTTGTAAATTAGTTGAATGGTTGAATCTTTGTGAGAGTTAAAATAGCGACGAAGGCTCTGTTGTCGGGTAAAAGGGCAAATTGACGGCGTGAAACTATCGGTGCATGTTCTACAGAAGACCTTTGTGGGGTCAGCTGCATCCTCGCTGCAGACAATAGGGAGATGGACATTGCGATTGTTGGGGGGGGGGGAAGGCAANCACGAACGATTGTGGTCCCCAAGATGAAGAGGGAGAGGGGAAATGTTCTTAGTACGAGCGTAGGTAGAATTAAATCACTAAAATATGTGAAATTGGGATAAATAACCGGAGTAATGTTACTTATTAAATTCGTCTTGTACTTTATCATGCCATTGCTGTAGTACTTTTTAAATAACTCATAACAATTTCAAAACCAATTTTCTTGCTCTTATGGCTCATATTAATTTAGTTTTATGTGTCCTCAACTTTGGCACGGTTGTGTACATTAATTCTGTAGCCCCATCCTGGCCCGGGTTTTGCTCCGTTTTTCCTTCGGGTAGAGGCGGATTTCTTATACAGGTTCTCTAGGCTTTGTCTAGGGGCGTGTTTATTGTAACAATAAATCGTGAATTTAGTGTTATTTCAACTCTTATGATTTTTAAACACTATACTCAGAATAATCTATAGTTCGATAATAACTTGTACATGTAAATTTACAAACATATTGACATTATATATATATTGTAACTCGCAGCTAACTTTTTATCTTATCTAGGACCTTTTGCTGAAATTTTTGAATCCACCTCTTCCTTAAAGTCCTCCTTGATCGGAATTGATGGAATACGTCCCTCGCTTGCTTCCGGAGAATAAATTAGTTTATTGTCCTCCACGTGGTCATACATGGTAGTTTGTAACTGTTTTTTGACAATAAATTTATTCATTTATTGTGATTCCAACATGTAAAACACACATCACTAGCCATTTAAATGAAATAAATGCAATTAAAATTGATTGTGTATTGTGTTTTGCGTCTTATTTTGAAGTAAATAACGAAAGTGACAGAAGCTTTGCTCTAATTTGAAGTAAATATTTCCGTAATATTTTTACAACCACTTTCAAGTATGTTGCCGGAAATTACAAAAATATGTTTCACTTAATCCGAGGTCTGATGGAGATGTCAGTAAACAGTTTCGCTTTTACATGGATTTACGCGTTTCAAAGGAGCCAAGTGAGTGTCGTTTATGCAGAGTGCTATTCATTCATCAGTTTTTCATCACTATCATTCACAATGTTGTGTTATAGAAAAACGACTATAAAAAATAAGGAAACTGTTATACTTCTGAGGGATGTGACTTAACTTGGAGCTTAAATACATTTATTTCGATCTGTGTTCAAAATGATTGAGAACTACTTTCATTCGTATTTCTATATATTAGCATCCCGACATTACGTGGCTTTATCTCATGACATTCGCTTAAATCATTTTACTACGTCTCGAAACGCAGCCTCTTTCCATTCTCAGATTAATTTTCTCTCTCTCTCTCTTTGGTTACAGAAATGCATTTTTCAGACCCATAATAACAGTAGATGTTTGTCCTCGTATAGATTGATAATTTTTTGCATACTTGTCACTTCCGTGAGAAAATGGTGCGTACACTCAATGGCGTAACACGTGTTTAGAGGGTTCGTTGCACAAGTGAACAAAGTTTAGTTTAAGACTTGTGATCATTTGTGTTAAATGTTTCTTTGAACGTCTTACAATGTGCTTATTGTGACGCCAATACTCATGTTTGTTTTCTTTTGTTGCAGGTAAGAGAGACACATTTTCTCTTCCCAGATGTCGATCGCCGGAAGGTAGAGGAAGTATTTTATTTCGGTTGTGGTATATGTACTAAAGGACACGATTACACATTTATTTATTTATTTTAGTTATTATTGAAATCGGCAATCAAAAAATATTTAAAGTTGCGTGGAATCCTTTTTTTCAATTTCAATTTTTTTGATTTCACAAAAGATAACGCAATCATCCTTCCATATAAATACTTTATGCCTTGTTACCTATCAGTTATATCCACGTTGTCTGCATCTTCGTAATTACAAGACACCATATGTTGTATTTGGTGTCTGCGTCATTGATCCAGCGATTTTGTTCCCTCTCTCTCAATCTATTTGATAAGAATAAAAATCTCTCATCATTTCATTTTTTTTAAAATATGGATTCCACCCCCCCCCCCCCAATTCTAAAGATCTTTTTGTGACAGTTTATAGTTGTAGTATTGAAAGTTAAAGTTTTTTAGAACACTGTTTAATTCTGGAGGGATAACTTCTGCTGTAATCGTAGCTTTAGATGAGCGCTGACGTGAGAAGTCAGAGTTGAAGCAGAGCTCCCTGGTGGACGCACGCAACACTCTCAACTTCTGGTGATCGATCGATTGCGTTTGGCAGTTTGCTCTTTTCCCTGCTTCCAACTTCACCCTTAATCCCTTCTGGGAGTGGATTACGTAGAATTGAGAAGAAAATAAATTTTCATTTAACTTTAATGAGACCGGCTTCCACCATTGATCTACCGAAAATCACTGCGTAATATAATATTTGTTCCGGGGCTTGCATAATATATACCGCATTTTACATTGAAAATTTGTAAGACAATTCCGTAAATGGGATTGAGGTGAAACCTTGGCGCATAATGAAAATAAGATGACGTTTCACACACCTTCAATATAGTTTTTTTTTTCTATTTTAATGACACTTTATAATAGTTTATTTCTATTTATATCCAAACAAACGAGAAAATTAATACAAATAATAGTGCATGCAGGGGAGGATAGTTAAATGGGTTCTAACAACCTCCTTCTCCATATTAGTAGCAGAAATTGTAAGTTTATAACACCGGCGTTCTTAAATTTATTGTATCTTTCGCTATAAAATTTAAGAACCTTATATTATTGTATGGAATCTTTAAGTTCGAATCTCGCAATACCCGTACACTCAGGATTTTTTATGAATATTCTATTACTTACAACCCTCCTCCGTTTTTACATAACTCGAATTTTGCTTCAGTTGTATTAGGTGAGGAAACGAGGGCCGGTGTCCTTCGAAAGCGGGTCGCGGATGACAATGCGATGAATGATATAAGAGTTCAGCAGCAGATATCGCTTCGTTGTAAACCTATCTACAAATGTTCATCCGACACGAAATTGTAAAGAGGGAATAATTTATGAAACCTTTTCTATCCCAATATAAGAGGACTCGTTATAATTAAGGGCGAAAAGATTGTGCAAATCACCTTTTGGAGGTGACGATATATTGTTGGCCAAAAGTATATTAAAAAGACAAATTTCTCTCGCTTCGTTGCTGATGTCTGTTTAGTGCAACAAGCACAATTCATTATAAATGTTTTGCGTCGATTTGAAACAAATCGTAAATATTCGGTGAGTAGAATTGAAGTTCGCAAGGTGGCGTGAAAATGTTCTTTATGACAATCCCTCATTTCGGGCAAAATTCTTCACGTACGATGAGTAGCGAATCTATACTAACAAGAAGTCACTTCGTAGATACGTTTGCAAAGGACGCCCACGGCGACATCGTGCCGAGATGAACAGAGAGAGAGAGAGAGACAGGCGGGAGTAGAAAGCATATCAAGAGAGCCGTCCCCTGTTTCTGTCGCTCTACTTGCCTCCAACGACGGTTATCCTCCTGCGCGCTGCGTTATGACGAAGGAGGTGCCGAACGCCGACAAACACCGGGCATCGGCGTGTGACGGAGATTTCTCGCACTTCTCCCACCCCCTCTACCCCTACCCCCACCCCCCGGCCCACTCAACTGCTTCTCTCGTCTCGTGTGGCTCAACACGCGTCAGTGCGAGGAGCCGCTCTCAAAAGTTTGTTCAAATCACTCGATTGATGTGATTGTTCGTTTTTTAAATTCTTTCTTCTAATTTTTGTAAAACACAATAATAATAAATTAATTGTAAAAAAAGCAGTACAAACTGCAATGTATGACCACGTGGAGGACAATAAACTAATTTACTCTCCGGAAGCAAGCAAGCGACGTATCCCATCAATTCCGATCAAGGGCCCTAAGGCAGAGGCGGATTCAATTTTTTTTTTTTTTTGCATAAGTTCCTAGATAAGACAAAAAGTTAGTTGCGAGTTATAATACTAATAGAGTGTCAATATGTTTGTAATTTAACGCAAATATATTTGTAAATGTACATGTACAAGTTATTATCGAACTATAGATTATTCAGAGTACAGTTTTTAAAAAATCATAAGAGTTGAAAAAACACTAAATTCACGATTTATTGTTACAATAAACACTTTGCCCCTAGACAAAGCCTAGAGAACCTGTATAAGAAATCCGCCTCTACCCGAAGGAAAACCGGAGCAAAACCCGGGCCAGGATGGGGCTACAGAATTAATGTACACAACCGTGCCAAAGTTGAGTACACATAAAACTAAATTAATATGAGCCATACGGCAACACAATCATGCAAGAAAATAGTTTTTGAAATTGTTATAAGTTATTTAAAAAGTGCTACAGCAATGGCGTGATAAAGTACAAGACGGATTTAACTTTTATTAAAATCAATAAATTCTTTTACAGTGTAGAAGCACTGGTGCAAGAGGTAGTTTTTAACCGCCGATTTGAAAAGATTTAATGTCAATATGTTTGTAATTTTACGCAAAAAATTACATGTACGAATTATTATCGAACTATAGATTATTCTGAGTATAGTTTTTTAAATTCATAAGAGTTGAAAAAACACTAAATTCACGATTTATTGTTACAATAAACACTTTGCCCCTAGACAAAGCCTAGAGAACCTGTATAAGAAATCCGCCTCTACCCGAAGGAAAAACGGAGAAAAACCCGGGCCAATGTGTTTACTAATGAAGAGAGAAACATGAATTAATTGTTGTCAGTTCTCTTTTGACGCCTTTGAAATGCGCAACAGCATGAAGAAACACACGGAAGCTGCCCAGTGGTTTATGCATCACACCACGAAAAAAGTAAATTATCTTCCTGGTGTGACCGGTAACATATAGATAATAGCGATGTAAAAATACTACAAATGACAATTTTCAACAAATCGAAGTAAACTTCCATCGCATTCGTGAGTTAAAAAGTTGGTCTTTTTTTTTTTAATAATTGCGTCAATTGTAATTGGAATTGCTGGTGAGGTAGGTTTTTCAAGTTGAACTCACAATAACTACACGTGAACTCTGTTCGTTTATACCCTTTTCCCACGTTTTAAAGATTTTATTCTACTTCCGCCTGGAGTACTGCTTTTAAAAATGTTACTTTGATTTCGAATGACGTCATTTACCTCTGCGTGCGAACACACATTATAATAATGGTGTTCAATAACTTCATTTTTTATCGTAACGATGTTTGCGTTATGTTTGATTCACTGAAATTATCGACTCGTCGGAAAACTGAACTAAGGAGTAATAGTATGGCGATTAGAAGAGCAGCAGTTGGAAGGTTGCATCCTACACTAATCCTACTAAAATTAAAACTTCTTTTAAGGGACTGAGTCAAAAAGTTCAGACAAACGTTTTGACAAATCCTCTCTCTTTGTTCGTACGTGAGTGAGCTTCACGCGAAGAAAATGAAATATTTCTTTCATAATTTTTTTTCTTTCTTTTTCTCCATTAGCTTTATTTTTGTCAGTTTTTTCTTTGCACTATTTAGAATGTACTGTCCATTGATCTCGAGGGGAAATGAGATGATTTCTTGACCTTTCTCTGACTTTTTTTCGCCGAAAGAAATGCACATTAGTATCTCCCAGATACTGTCCTTTCATATTCCTACGACTTAATCCTTCGGATTTCTTACTCTGATTCTGTTGCTCTGATTCTGTCTTCCGAGCATTAATAGTTGTTTTTTTTATTAGAATTGTGTAAAATATTTTGTAATGTAATTTAATACGCATTTTTCGTTTCTTTCCACTTCGCTTTACTCGAGTAGGATGTGGATATTTAACTTAATGCACCTTCAAATGACTTCCTCAACTTCTCTTATGGTAAATATGATCGGAGAGACTAGTGCATTGTATTTTTATTATTAAACCGTTTTATAATGTTTAATGTTTTATGAAAAAATAAAATAAAATGTGTCTTGCTTACATCGTCTCTATAAAACACGTTCACAATTTATTTTATTTCCAGTTCTGTTTCCTGACAAATTCTCCCCAAAACATTAAATAAACATTAAATGTTTTCGTCCTACTAAACTTCATTTGAATTACTAACTTATTTTATAAAACTCCAGTTGGGTTTTTTTTCTGCTATGATTCATTTACTATTTTGTATCTCTAGTGTATTAAGAGGAATTCCTCAAACACGTGTGATCCTTTGCCCATTGAGTTATTATTAATATTATTATTATTATTAATTATTATTATTAATAATTATTATTATGTTGTAATGTGACATTTCGGATTTCAGTATCTGCTTGAAATCGTTTCATTCGTCCATATCCCAAATACTGTAAATTGTTAATACTCGTTAACGCTGACATTCGTGTATCTTTGAACATCGTTCAAATAAATATTCGAAACTTTTATCCTCATTCTGTGGAACTAATGTATTATCCATTCACAGTGGATCTGATTCCCTTCAATTAGCGTAAAATCAAGAATTTCGGATTGAGTTTATTTTTGTGTGTCACTCATTGAGTGCAATCAACTGCTCTTGTTGAGCTATTGAAGGACGATGAATTGCAGAGGACGTACGGGAAACGTTGCGGATCGCGCATGAATATGGAATTGCGCCATTGTTCGGGAAATAAGTGATGTACATTGCTGTGTTTCGTCCAGTTGTTAAATTGCCTTTTATTTCGCATGTCCAAGGAACTCACAAAGCCAGGTCGCTCTAACGAACATAATACTTCAAAATACGCTTAAGTACCCCCCAAAATGTTTCAAATTATAGTTTGAACCCTAACCAGTGGCGATGAATTTTCGTACCCTTGCGGTGCTAAGTTTTCAAATTTGACTTTAAATTACCAAGATCTCACGCGGAAAAAAAAATTGTGGGCTTGTTTTTTATATTCTGGCTAAAGTACCTGTGAAAAAAACCTACTAAAACGTAGCAGTGGCGTAAGGACTTAAATATTTACAAGAATAATTCACTAAAAACTGTGCAAAATACTGTTCTGACGGAAATAGCAGCCGCATCACGTGACTGAAGACAATGCAACTCTTTGTCAAAGAAGGAGTCTAAATTAATGATCAAGTTTTAAAATTACGAAATAATTGTTCTCATCTAATATAAAAAAAATCGGTAGAATGAATTATTAATTAATTAGAATTACTGTGGTGGAGAATACTACCAATTTTTTTGAACTTGACTTCAGTCAACGCGAATATGAATCCTAAAGCACGTTCAGATTTCAAACATCAAATGAAGAGGAGGAAGGAGGTTATTTGAGAAACTTTTGTGGTGTCTTTGCAGTGCATTCTCATTGCTTTCATCCCAAATCGCTTCTGTGTGTTGGAAAAGAGAGATTACGGTTCTTTTCGCGAGATTAATGAGTTACGTTTAGCTCGTTAAGTTGGGAATCTTGTTAACAACGTTTTTAGTCCAACTTTATACTATTCACAATTAAGTGAACTTGTTTATTCTACAAGAAAACAAGATATTCCTAATACCTTGAAGTATGTTCTCTTTTGTTCCTCATAATGGTAAATCTTTTTGATAGTGAATGGAAATTATTGATTTGTTGCCTCATGTGTCAAATGAGTATTAGCCGCCACGTACTGGATGAGTTAATAATTACAATTAACAAATATACAGTTACAATCATATTTTCTTTAATAAATGGACTCTCTTTAAATAAAATTTGTTCAGTTATCTTTGTTGTTCAAAAGCGTACTTCAGGTAGTACAAGGCTACGTAGAATTAAATCGGTAAAGAATCTTAAAACCGCGTAAATAAAGAGAGTAGCAAATACTTATTGTGATTTCATGTTGGAAAACGTACCTCATCGGCCATTGAAATGAAATAATTGCAAATGTAATTCAATGCGTCTTATAGAGAAAACGAACACCAACATTTAATTCAGGAAAGTGATGGAAGTTCACTTCGATTTGTTGTATTCTTTCGTCGCTTTCATCATTTTACGTCACCGGACATTTGAAGGAGCGATTTAACCTTTTTGTCACGCGTGACGCCTAAATCACGAACCCGTTACGCTCAGATCAGTTTGAAATGCATGTGAGCGTGTATTTACACGAGTCTAACGAGATTCTGCGTATTGTTTGTACTATATTATTAACCGAATTATAACAAATTATAAAAAATAAATTTATTGTAAAAAAAACAGTACAGACTGCCATGTATGACCACGCGGAGGACAATAAACTAATTTACTCTCCGGAAGCGAGCAAGGGACGTATTCCATCAATTCCGATCAATGAGTCCAAAGGCAGAGGCGGATTCAAAAAAAATCAGCAAAAGTTCCTAGATAAGATAAAAAGTTAGCTGCGAGTTATAATACTAATAGAATGTTGTGTTTTAAAACATTGTTTGAATTAAAATGTGTTTTAAAACAATTATGAAGAAAACTCTTGTACATGATCTCCTTCTCCCTGATTCGACTAACAACTTGTACTTCTACCGCTTTACATCTCCCTTAATTTCTAACTTAACGTTTTCGTTAGTGAACTTAAGAAGATCAATTACGTAGTACGCATTACATATAAGCCCCGAAGATAAAAAAAAACTCATTACACCCTTCACTTCTATATGAGTCACGACCTCTGCGTTCGCTTAATATCACGTTGTTCTGCCCAGAGACGGTTGGTCGCTTACCTGCCCCCGCCGCCGCTGCTCTTACCTGCTCTTCGGAAATACTGGCTGCTTCGACGCTTTAACGGACCTTCCACGCCCTCCGTAGCCGAAGGGCGGTCCTACGCACTACTACCTCATC
>NNCF01126960.1:0-10969 GCA_002313205.1 Laupala kohalensis
TGTCAAACCACTTTAATGCACAGATAAGGATAGCACGGATTTCTGCCTGAAATACTGTGCAGTATTCCCCCAGGATACCGAAGACTTTGTAGGGGATTTACTGAACACCCCAAATCCAGTTCTTGATCCCTCGCGAGACACATCTGTGAAGAACACCAGTTGGTTTGCGATACGCACCGGGTGATATTCCTTGTCATTCCAGTCTGTTCGGGAACTAGGTTCAACCGAGAATGGTTTGTGTAAGAGGGATTCAGTTGGCATGAGATCAGGTCACATGTCCAGAACTCATCCTTTAAGCACTTCACCCGTAATGAGCGAGTGGCCCACCATTCGTGTGCTCCCCCTCCAATTGTCGGTGCTAGTTAATCGGATGGTCGTCATGCTTGCCTCAGCTTTGAGGTGTATGTTAAGAGGTGCCAAACCTCATATAATTTCAAATGTTGCAGAAGGGGCACTACGGAATGCCCCAGTAATGCAGATACAGGCCAATCTTTGCAAACTTTATATATTGCTCGCGGCAGTTGTCTGTTGCGCTTTAGGCAACCAGATTACTGCCCCTTGGGCAATTTCTGGTCGGATGAACGCTACATAGAGCCAATAGGTTATGTGCGGTTTGAGACCCCAAGTTAGCCCTACAGAGCGTCTGGCGGTTAAAAATGACCACCACGCTCTGTGGATATTTTTGAGATGATGGTAGCAAGTTAGTTTACAATCCAGGGTGATTCCCAGGTATTTAACTTTTCGGGTGGGGTAACCCTTTCACCGTTGAGCCACAAGTTGTTGAAAGCGCCTGGGACTCTCTTTTTTGTAAAGATGATTACAACAGTTTTTTACGGGTAGGCTCGAAGCCCGTCCCTTTCGGACCACTTGTTGATCGTTTTCAGACCCTCATTCGCCCAAAAAGGGTCTTGTTGATTGGTGGGAAAAAATTATCAGAAAATACAATCGTGGTAAAATCCGTGTATAACATCTACACAGGTGACGAATTGAGTATATATGCGTATGAACCCGAAAGTAAACAACAGTATTTCAGATCCTGTGACGTTTGATTGTCATAGGGTTTTTATACTTTTATAATACCAAGAATATTTCATGAAGTTAAGAAATTCCAGTATTTGCTTATATAGTTTTTTCCCAGAGAAAGTTGAATATTTGTGAAATCACTTAAAAGACAATGTTAAATTAAGATTGCAATAACTCGTAAACTATTCTCGTGAAGGTCATGAAACTTAGTCAACTTGTATATCAAGTTTTACAAAATTTAAATAAAATCTAGCATTCTTGAGTTTATGTGAGGTACTCCATTAAAGTCGCTTTTCAACATCGCAGCGACCATAGGAAATATTACAACTGTATGATCGTATTAATTGTTACAATAAATGAAAAGAAATCACTAGATGCGATTGATCCAAACGTTACATTAAATAAAAACAAATCTAAAAAACAAGCACAACAGAATATATGTGGGCTTGGTACATCTACACAACTGAATAGTTTTGTACTGTATTGATAGTGTTTTTATAAATAACGTACAATTTTTTGATAGAGTGAATAAATGAGATCCATGTGGAAAATAAAGGAGGTAATGATTCGGCTGGGGGATATAATATTCCTACTAATTAAACTGAGAAAAAATGATCGCTTTTGATAATTTTTTCCAAATTATACTTTAGTACAGAGGGTACTTCATATGGAGATCAAAGATAAAACATTTCAAATTCGCATCAACGACAAACACATGCTACGCTAAATACGAAATATTAATGCAATTCACTTGCCCAATTAGTCAGAATCAATGCGTACTGGTGGACGGACAGACATACGTCGGATTAAAAATAAATTCGGTATCAGGGACGGATATTTCCGTCAAAATCTAGCGATTTTTTATCGGTTGCAATACTATCTATATCTCGTATATGAGAAAGTAAAAAAAGGTTCATCACCTATACCTATTTTACTGAAAAAGGGTTAATTTAAATGAGATTAAAATTTGACCGACATAGGTATTGTAGTTTTGTGTATTTATAGACCTCAATCAAATCTAAAAACTTTTCTGAATTTCGAAATTGTTTTATAATGTCAAACGCGGAAACATATGAAATCAATTGTTACCTGTTGCGATTTCCTCAGTGAATCGGATTCTGCACACAATAACAAGAATCATTCAATAATTTAAACAGCTCATCTCAAATTAAGATAATTGTCAACAGTAGACTCTCCTATACTTCTCAAGTACTTAACGCGGAATACAGCGGCCACTTTGCCCAAATATTGACTATTAAAGACAAAATAAAAACACGAAAAATCCTCTACAAACTTTCTAGACAGTTTACGGGAAAAATTTATCCATTTTTACAAAATTGTTACATTAGGAAACTTGGGATGATGTGTAAAATTGTGAAAACATGAACGAAAAAATTCAATTTATGTTTTTACCACTCTAGCTTTCCCATAAAACGCAAGTTAGTTAAAGTAAACAATCACAATAGATGGATAATCCAAGGGATAAGTATTTCTTCCAAAAACAAACGTCATTTGTATTATCTTTCAAAACTTAATAACTAAACACCCAAATTTCATGATTTTTTTCCGTAAATATAAATCCATTCTTAGAAAAGTAGTTCATACAGCTAAAGTAATGGAAAATGACAGACCGGCACGAAACCCCTTCAGAATATTGCCAAGAAAATATTTCCCTACTAGATGATGGCTAAATCGTATCAAATCTAAAGAATCAAATAAATAGCAAATTTGTTCTTTCATATTTCTCACAAGATAGTAAAACATGAAATCAGTAACTCGAAAACAATGTCCGCCAAATAATCCATACATGAGCCGAATTCTATGTTCACTTTCGAAACTAACGCTAGTGAAGTTACAAGTGTAATCAGTTCACTAAAAAATAAATTTTCAACACGGACAGATGACATACCTGAATTTATAGTAAAAATCTTCCTCCCTCATTATATTAAGTCCCCTCAGTCATATTTTCAATAGCTTCTTGTCAGAATGTGTGTTTCCTGACATATTTAATAAAATTGAAACCATTACATGAGAAAGGACATAAAAGAAATGGTGGAAACTATCGACCCATATCCTTGTAATCAACTTTCTGAAAACTCCTTGAAAAATCTTCTATAGGCGACTTTTAGACCTCTTGTCGCATTATAATGTTCTCTCAAACGATCTGCACGGTTTCAGGAAATCCCTTTTAACTAAATGCCATATTTTTTAAAATGTTACCATTTCTTTTGACTGTGACCATTTCTCTTGACCCTCATTTTACTGTACGTAAGCGATATGTCATCCATCATACCTGATTGCAAAATGGTGTCTCTTGCTATGTAAACATTTTTTACTAAGCACTAACTTACTATGTAAACACTACTTGACACTAATTTACTATGTAAACATGTCAATGCACAAAAGTTCAATCCTACCTCTCGGTTTGATTTCATTCAAATTGTCTCACTGTTAATAAAGTGTGTTTCATAGAGGTATAAAAATTTAAAATGAAATAAAACACGTAAAAATAATGTTAATAGTCATGGTATTGGCTTTATTTAAAGATAATTTTATGCCATTAGCGTGTGAACATGATTTCGGCCATATGAGCTGGCTCGAATGAAGCGCAAACGGGGAGTCCAATTTTCGACCACTTCATCGAGCAACTGGAGCCGTATATCGGCAATAATGCGGCGAATGTTGACTTCCAAGTGGTACAACGTCTGTGGTTTATCGACATAGACTGGTGACTTCACATATCCCCCAAAAAAGTAATCCATAGGTGTGATATCACACGATTGTGGAGGTCAGTTCACAGGTCCATTACGCGAAATTATGCGCTCATCGAATGTTTCTTGCAAATAATTTATGGTGTCGCGCTGTGAGGCATGTAGCGCCATCTTGTTGAAACCAAAGCTCTGCCACATCAATACCATTCTACTGAGGAACGAAGAAGTCAGCAATCTTGGCTCAATAGCGCTCTCCATTGACGGTAACATTCTGGCCGTCATCATCTTTAAAGAAATATGGACGAATGATTCCACCTGCCCATTAAGCACAACAAGGTGACTTTTAATGCATGTAATGGCGTCTCAACGAAGGCTTCTGGGTTTTCTCCACTCCAAATTCTGCAATTCTGCTTGACGTAGCCGTTCAATCAAAAAGGAGCCTCATAGCTGAACAAAATTTTGCGTTGAAAAAGGATCAACCTGAATACTGTTTTCGACCCCTTCACCGAACGTACAGCGCGCATAATGGTCATGCGGTTTCATCTCTTGCACAAGCTGGATCTTGTAAGCTCGTAAGCCAAGATCTTTCCGCAAAATCTACCACAAAGTGGATGGACACAGCTCCACTTGCTGTGTTCGATGGCATATAGACTCATCCGGATCCTCAACATTATGCTCCACAGCAGCAATAACTTCTTCTGTGCGCGCTGCATGGTGTCCTTGTGGATGTGTATTATCAACTTAAGTGTGGTGCTAAAACGATCCATATATATTTTCCGAATAACTTGCTCGGATGGACGTTTATGTCGACCGTAAAATGGAAGTAGCGCACGGTAAGTTTGGCGAACTGAACCATGATTCTCAAAATAAATTTGCACAATTTGCAAGCGTTGTTCTGGTGTTATGTTATGACGAAATGGCAAAACGTACTGACCACAAATCAACTGTCAAATTGACAATCACTATAATGTTGCCAATTTAAAAACAAAACCTCTAAAAATAAGTTTATTTTCATTTACGATACGGCATTATTTTTGGGGGCAATCCGTTCAAATCATTCAAACTACTGGAATCTAAAAGGGGATATATCGGATTATCTGTAAATCCCATGTTAACCATTATTTAGATAATTATATATTCTCCCTCTCCCTTGCATATATATTTATGAAGTAGTCGCGTTTCTTAAGAAAGAATTATTGAAATCCCACTCCTGCTTTACAAGGAACAATTTAGTTTGCGAGCACAACACTCTTAGTATGGCTAATATATATTGAAAAGGCGTGTCAACCACTCTTTGCCACACAGGGTGATATCATGCAGAAATAATTTTGTTTACATTATCAGGTGCTTTTCATGGGAGTTACCAAAGTTTACAATAGTATACCATAGTAGACTGCTTTTCATTCGAACGTAGTAAGTGGACTCACTCCGTACCTGGATTCGTTCACATAACTGTTCGATAAGGCACAGAGAGAATCAGAAGCACGAATCTACCTTACTTAACCAGACCCGAATTTAAGACACAAACTGCATTTAAGATGCCCGAAAAATCATCCACGAGCTACATACAGCACAACGCTTCTACCAGGAATCAACTCTGAATCTATAAACGAATTGAAATTAACTTTTTTATTGGGATTGGGTTTTTGCGTGTACGTCATGTACAATTCGCTTCGCCGCGCAAAGTGGCTGACATCCGGTGGAGATGAGCGGTAGTAGCTCCTGAAGGGGGCTCTTTGGCGCTGGCTTACTGCCTGTTCTAGAGATGCGAAAATTCGTTCACCGTTCACTCCCCCTCCGGAATCGCTCACTAAATGTAGTTCCATCGTTTACATGTTTTCCCGCTGTCAGCGGTAGTTAATTGCGGGTGTCTGTGTGAGGGGGGGGATGTTACGAATTACACATTTTCGCGCCGTATAATATATTACTGCAAGAATACGAGAGATATAAGCTCATGAATAGCAAAATAGGTGAAGAAAGATTGAGCTCCGACCTTGGTCACGCACAGGAAAGTAAAACATAAGATGCAAAGCATTGGATCTTCAGTAAAAGACAACATTGAAACAGTTTACTAGATCTGATGAAATCTTACCATTACATGAGAGAGGCAAGTATCTGATATCACTTGGTCTTTTGAGACACGAGGTGACCTCCCAGACCTCATCATATACTCACATCGAATTATTCAGATAGATCTCTACGCAGCATAGCTTTCAATTTATTCAACTGTTTCAAAACTGAACTGAAATTATTTATCACGTTAAATTGCCCGTGAAGTTTTAAAATTAATACTTTGATATTTTTATTGTAATATATGCTATTTTTAATAGTTGAACCTTCATTTTTCACCCCCTCCCAAACTTTTCAGTGAGCAGCTTGCGTCACAATCCCCCTGCATTGTGTTTGATTCCCAGTGCCTCTCCCCCACCTATTCGTCCTCAGCCATGAACAATCAGAGCAGACCAATTTCCGCTCAGGACAATAAAACCCTGTAGCATTACTTCCCGATTACTACCCTAAAGAAGTCCACAGCAAAATGGCCGAAATGACAGTTTTCAACACCCACACAAGGCGAATCTCGAAAAGCCAAGACACATGACTCCGTCTGCGGACGTCTACGCACGTCTACGCACTCACTCCTGGAAGTCTGGTTTTCAGGCCAGTCGCCCACTCGGATTTGTAACCCCTCCAAGGCGGCGGTAATTTCAATATCACTGTGGCATACGCTACGAGTTACACCCCTCGACAAGTGAGCTCCGAGGCAGCTTGAAGCCGCCTCTTATATGGAGACAAACAAACACGTGATCTGCTCATGCCCCCTTTGTTCCTAGACACCCAGGCGAGCAACGCGCCCCTTCTTAAAAAAAAAAAAATAACTCACAAACAAAACAAAGGACACTGGTGTCGAAGTAGCACTACGTTACACCTCCGCCTCTAAAACTTATCTGAGTATTGAAGAGTATTTAAGTACGAAGAAAAGTAATTTTCTTGATGCACTTTGGGGAACCAGGTAAAAAAACAATCCTATGATATCTGAGAAATTAAATTAAATCGACATGAGGATACAAATAGATTGGAAGTTACGGGACTATGTTCATAACTTATGTGAAAGGAAATAAACACTTATGTATGAAAAAAATAATTTTATTATTTCAAAAATACAAATTTGTATAAAAATTATCACAAAATATTTACATGCAACTCCATAAAATCTTTAAATTCGACCCATTTTATGTAGTTTAATATGCTCCCGTAAGGTGTCTGACCTCTTTAATGGTTTATCACATAAGGGACATGGGTAACGTACACCTTCATGAATATCCATATGAGAACGCAAGCGTGAAGCAAGATAATACTTTTTAGGGCAGTATGTACATTTATGACCTGGATCGCCATGCACAGTTCTTTTATGAGCATTTCTCACACTGCCAGTTTTGAATGATAGATCACAAATATTACACTTGTATGGATTCTCTCCTGTATGAATTCGCTCATGCCCCATTAAGACTGTTTTATTACAAAAGTTTCGGAAACAGTACTGACAGGTCCACTTTTTGCATTTATGACGATAAAGCAATTTCTCATTATTTAACTGTACCCTACATACAGGACACTTAACAAATTTAGATTTATTAAGATGTATTATAAGAGATTGCTTGTCACCAAAATTAAGTTTACACACAGGACAAACAAAAACAATTTTATCTTCCTTCCGGAGTGTGTTTACCTTGTAAGTAGTTTTTATCTCACCTATTTTATGTCTGATTAAGTGCCTCTGGAGTCCCATCTTTGTTTTAAAAATTTTCCAACACAAGTCGCAGTAATAGGTTTCAGAATGGTGGGTGAGCAAGTGGTACCAAAGAAAACGGGGATAAAATCTTTTGCCACACTTCTCACACAGCTTTTTTGTGCTATGATATTGAAACTTATGTGTCATAAGATTTTTTCTATGTATTATTTTCCCACACTCCTCACAAATAGTGAGACTTTCTTTACATGACCCATAATGATTTCTCCAACTACTCCTATCATCAAACAAATCACAACAATACCGGCATGAAATTTGTGGAAAGTGGTATCTACGAATTTCAGGAAATTTTATTTCTTCTTCCCCTGAAATTGTAACTGTGCAACAAGTTTTATCTTTAGAATAGTCACATTTATCGTCAACATTACCATCACTTTTACTTATCCTTAAATAACCATTTTCATTAACATTCTCCTTCATTTTAAGAACTGGGTCCTCTATAGAAGATTCATCGCAGATTGTAAAGTGGATAACATCCTCCGGCAATCTATAAAGAAAAAAAGTGGTAAACAAAGGAATCAGAATACAAAGTATTTTATTACCAAGTCCATGCCTAGCTGTCACAGAATTAAACTACAGTTGGACCCAGTTACAAGACCTGCTTATAGTAGACAGTATGAGGTTTAATAGAACCAACATTAGCAAAAATGCAGCTATTACCCAGACATAAGATTTCAGCTTATACTGGACAAAACCTATTTCTCCAGAGTAAATTGCAATTCTCATTTCACAATGCTTCACATGTGCATTATAAGTGCCATCTGAGTATTGTCAGGATCTTGGTACTACCAAGTCTCACTGGGATGTTTATTTACACAACTGCTGTGATTGATGATTTAATTTACTTACATTTATCATGGCAGCATATTGTATATTTCATGGAATTATTTCCCCCAAAACAAGTGTTTGGACGAGCATTAATACTCAACCAAATTAGACAGACAGATCATGATAAGAAAGAGGCAATGCTCCTTGCTAGTTAGATAACGAGGATTAAAGAACAAGCCAAACTAGAGCAAATCAAATTCTCTGAAGTTCAGAGTTAGGTTATTATAAACCTGACATCAACTGCTCAACTGAAGGAACCTCAAGCACAACACAGTGAGACAAAACAATAAGGGAGACAGCACGGTAGAGGATGGATACGAGAAGGACGAATCGCCATCTCAACACTATGCTACGAGCAAAGTAATGCAAGACAATCCATCTCTCACGCCAAGTCCTTGCCTATCAACAGTGGGGAACACACTGTATCAGAATTGGACAACTGCTCATGGACAACAGCCAAGACTCCTTGACGCAACTGCCATGGGAGACAAGCCAAGAAAGGTAGAAAAACACAAGGAGAGATGGTGGAACTAGAGTGAGAAAAGTGTAAGGCTGAAACCAGAGGGAATTTCTCGAAGTAAGAGACTGGCCGGAACATATGCCGCAGTCTTAACCCTGCACTGCCCAAAACTTCCATAAAACACTTAATTTATTAAAAACATTTTTAATCACAGTAAAAATGTTCTCATTACCTTATTAGTGAAATTCCAAATAATCCTCTTGGATCAAAGCTGGTTCATTTTTTTTCCCTTTCTACCTCAGCATCGTCAATGTCCTTCTCTGAGTACTCCTGCATCCGAGATGTCAGTGACCCCAGTTACCTAGTAGTTATTGTGCCATTTCATCAGTGTTATGTTACTTGTCTTCAATTAAATGACTTAACCCTCCCGGTAGTTTCTTAGTATTATTTCAACTCTTAGAGATCTTATAGTTCCAACACATTTCAAAGAATGTTCACTCAGTCTTTCAATGACGCTGAGAGAATTGAAATAATTGTCAATTAATGTAGTGCTCCGAGGAGGTAGAAACCAAAAACAATCTTCAAGTAAGAGATGAATCTAATGAAACATTAGGCTCGATGAAATTGTTACATCTTTCTGCAAGCATGTACGGTACTAATTTCTTTAAAAATCAATTTTTTGCTTTGAGACACCATATTGGCGCCCTATCACACAAGCTTTCTGCAAATGAATTGTTTTGCTTAGCATTGGCCATAGTATTTATTTATTTATCTATATGTACATATACAGTGAAAAATGCCTGAATCTATGTGCAATGAAAGTAGTGTGTAATTGTAAGTTTCAAGCAAATCATGCTGTTGTCTTCGAGTGACAAGCTCAAAGTATAGCTCTATTTCCTCAACAAGAAAAAACTTAACAAAAGGATTTGGAAGTTTTTGTCCATGTGATCAAGAAGGGGTACTTTGTACACTGTTTATTCATTTATTACCTATTTAATGTTTTATGTTGAGGTTCAATCCATGAGGACTGTTCTTCCACCTAACTGTGGTTTGAAAGAGTGAATCGGAAAGGAGAGATGTTGAGTTGCCAGGGAATTTATAGAGCCCAACCAACATTTGTCTGGAAATTTATCTGTGGAAAACCTCACTTAGTTTGGCCAAGCAGGGTTTGAACCCGCTCTCTACCGTTAAGCAGTATCATTGAAGCTAAGACGCTACCAGTAGACCACTGCTGTCTGCCAGTTGTCATTCAATGGAAGAATATAAGGATTACCACACTCATTTAAACTAGGCTGTTATGAGCAATGGGACATAACTTCAAGAACATGTGCTTGTGGGTTGTTGGATTATAGCCAGAAAGAAGCAAAATACACAAGTATTTTATATCATCTCACAGAAAACATTGTATCAGGTGACACTTTTGAGTTATACCGATGACCGTATCACGAGATATTTTATCAAGCAAGCAAAATACAAAACATTTTTAATCTAGTATATCTTCATCAAAAATAATTCTGAAAACACCTACAGAAGTTAAATTATCATCACACCACTTCTGTATATGAAGGTTGTATCTTCTGCATACGAAGGATGTATCTTATTCAAAATCATTTTCAGGTGCATTGTTTTGTATATGTCAATGTGACGTATTTAGTGTCCCTATCCTCACCTCAATTTCCTTTTTCAGCAATCCTTTTCCTAAGTCCCGCACAGTAGTGAATCGTTCTTCATTATCACTCCCTACATCATCCATATTGCTTTCATCACCTTCTGCATCTCCAGTCAACACCACCTCCAATTTGTTGCATAGCAGAAGACTTGCATACCAGAAGCTTTATTATAAAAAGAGCAAAATAGCCTCTCCGTTCGTCAAAGGATTATACTAAAGAAGGTTATTGATATTAGACATATGCGTCCAATGTACAAGTATAGTTCATATATAACAAAATAACAAATAATTTTCAAATGCTCTTCTCCAAGAGATTAAAATTACAACAGACAAAACTTAATGTTCATTTAATGTAGTAGTGCCAACAATATTATGAAAATGTTAATATTTATATGGAATAAATCAATATAATATCTTGCCGGCTGTCCATCGCTCCAACAGTCCCAGCACCCCGCAGAAGACTACCACAC
>NNCF01126961.1:3674-106481 GCA_002313205.1 Laupala kohalensis
CTACCGTCCGAATTCCCATCGACGAGTTGCAAGAGGGCAACCCCTTTGAGAGCGAGTAATAATAGGACGAACGGAGGACATTATCCCGCGAACATGATAAAAATCAACCAAAAGCTGAAAGCTACGGAAAGTAAGAACCCAAGTGACAATAAAACCTACATTACCGACATAAGAAAAACAAAACTCATTAAAATGGAATCAAAGAACACGAAATGAAAGCCACTGGTACAATTTGCACACGCATTGAGCACATAAAAATACCCCAAGAAAGAAAAAGTGCAAAAAAACACAAGAAAAGAGAGCACCTGTAATAAGTAACGCATGCACACACAAAAATAAAAATAAGAAAACCAGAGACCAAAACCAATGAAAGAGAACAAAAATATCAATTAATTAAAGAGAGGAAAGTGAAAAATAAACATCGGAAAGCCCGGTGGCTTCGCCATGTCGCGTTGGGGCCGCTATATAATATTATAGCGTTGCCTTTGTCCCAACGTCGGAGAGGATAGTCCCCAGGATTGACATAATCTAAGAATTGACATGGCTTAAGGCCGAAAGAGACGGCAGAGTCCGTTAGAATGTTCCAAGTGCTTTCTATTTACCGTCTGGCAGACCGCCATCAGCATTGTTGTCGGCAGAGCTCCGGGAAGCCACGTTGGACAGAGCAGAGCGTCCTGGCGTCCAGCCCCAAACACGTCACAGATGTCTCCCAAGATGACAAGTGACAAGCCCGTTTGGGATGGGTGATGTCCTGCTTAAGTAACCTCGGAGGGGGGTGCGGGGGTTGGTGTGTATCTTCCCGGGAACGCAATGAACCTTGGAACCCGCTCTCATAGGGGTGGGAGGCTCCACGTGGCCATCTGAACGTTCTCCGTGTCAGGAGGTAAAATCGGGAAGGGATAAGTTACACACGGCCCTACGTTAATTTGTGGAGGGGGATGGGCGTCGGCCCATGTATCCAGATACGTTTGGGGAAGAGGTGGGGGAGGTCGATGTAGTGGGAGACGCCTAAGTGCGTACCTTACGTGTGTGGTCTAGTTTCCCTGAGTCTAGAGAAATAGCTCCCTGCTGCGTAGAAAGAGTGATACAAAAAGAGGTTTGTTTGCCGCGGCGAGCGAATCGACCCACGTGTAGGTTGGGGTCTAAAGTGCGGTGTCCTCAAATGAAATATACGTGCCCGGAAGCTCGCGTAGTGGGAGCAGCTTGTCATAGGGGATATTATCGTTATCGAAAATCAACACAGTTTCATGAAAGGGTTTTTAGAAAGGCGCGCCTCTTAGAACGCCCACGCACACGTGGCGCGCGAGGCCCCGAGTCGCCAGCGGAACTCGTGATCTAAACAATCGCCTTCGCGTAATGTCAGCTTTGAGTAATATTATAAACCTTTGATGAATATTATAAATCTTTTCGTAATGTCAGCTCCATGACAATATGGTGGAACAAGTCACTAAAGCACGTTATATTATGTTGTATATAATACAAATTTTAATTTAAAGGGAACTTGGAAGCAGGCGGGATCCATTATATTTCTATAGATATGCAAAGGGGTGCCGCTTGCTTCCGAGTTTCCTTTAATTTAAAATTTTATTTTTGTGTGGAGCAATGGGTTAAGGTTTTATTAACCCCTAAACTCGAGTATAAAAACTTTTCCACGACAGTACGGCCCCTTTTTTTTAATCCGGCACTGACAGTACATTACATTGTAGCGGCGTCAACCCCTCTGCTAAGCAGCTAAGCGTGTATCTTGTCGTATACTGGAGCTATGAAATAACAGTTTAATAAATAAATGCAACGAATAATGTAAAACTATAAATAATATTGTAGTAATACATTATTCAAGGCAACATGATTTTGGGGTTCGCATATTTTGTTCATGCTGATTTTAAAAAAAAGGTATTTGTATTTCTCTTCACGTAATGATTTTTGATACTTAATTTTAAAAAATTTGGAAATTTGTCAAATTTGTGTTTTTTAACGCTACAGGCAAGTTCTTTTTTTATTTAGGAAATGCTTGATCGAAAGAGTATTGTTGAAAAGTGAACCACGAAACGTCTCTACAACAACAATATGCAAACAAAGATACAACAATTTTAATTTCATATATAAAGGAACTTGGTGTGCAGAGTTTTTATCACTTGTTTGCGTAGAAATTCTGTTCATTACTTTTTGTTATTTTTTTGCTGTGTAAGGTCTGCAACAAAGTAGAATGCAAGTTATTGTCAACTGAGAAAATATTTATTTTGCCAAAGCGTCATTCGGCCACTTACGTTGCCATCTTCAATAGCCTACAATCAAGATACAGGAATATATGTAGCTACAAAAAAATAATCTTAATAATCATAAAAAATACAGAAATATATTGAAAATAAAAGGATTAGTTAATAATATTCTGAGAAATTTTAATACTAATTGGTATCAGATGCTTAAAAGTTATATAAATAGTTGAATGATAAATGCTTGTCTGTAAAAATTATTGATTGAAAGAATTAAAATTAGTGAACATTTCGGTATGAGAAATTTTTTTGTCTTACCTTCTTTGCACTGGAGGCGCGTCGGGACAAAGGTGGGCGGGAGGGTTTTTTGCCGGAAGATGAATGCTAAATGAATTCTAGAAGGAGGGTTACTACTGGGGAGAGAGAGAAGTTTGTTTGTTCATTTGAAATGTGTGCATGTTGGTTTTGTACTTTCTGGATGTGGATTAACTTTAGTAAACTTCGGTTATAATATTTATTTTCTATTTCTGGTATATATGTGTGTGTCTGGGTTGAAGGAGTGGTTAGAGTCTAACAGAAGTGTAGCAAAGTGAGATTTGTCGGTCTAGTATTTTATCGCGGGTAAGTGTTTTTTTAAGGAGGGTACTAAAATTCCTCCCTGTTTAGCCAATAATGTGTGTCTCACAGTTTCCATATTTAAGATTTTATACGCCACATTCTTTTTAAGTTGGTTGTCTGCAGTGTGTGGGAGAGTCTTTTCCTTAGGGGATTCTGGGGGTTAAATGGACGTGTATTGTATTTCTTCATGATGCTGCGTACAGATTGTGAAATATGACCAAAGTACGGACTAGAGAAGTATTTACTTGTTTCTAGAGAAATAGGTGTGAGTGCAGTATGGCTGTGAATTGTTTTTCTTTTGAATTTTCTGTTTAAGAGTTGTGTGGAGTAACCACTTGAGAGAGCGATTTGTTTTATGGTAAGCTTTTCTTTCTGCAGGTTGGTTTCTGAAAGTGGAATTCTTAGCGTACGGTGTATCATGGAATGGAAGGTGGCATGTTTGTGTGAAGTCGGATGCTGGGAAGTGTTGTGAATCACAGTCTGAGTATGTCTGTTTTCTATAAATATGGGGAATGTGTTGTTTGTTTGTCACGTCTTGGAAATTGGTTTATGTTGGTTTTCCAGTTCAGTGGTGAATTTAATATTAGGATGTCTGGCATTTAGAAAATGAGTTAATATGTCTCATTGCCCAGGTACCAGTCCAGAGAACTATAATATCATCAACAGACACATATCAATACACTATGTTGTGAGTGAGTGGGTTGTTTGAATTAAAGACATCCATTTCAAAGTTATCCTTGAAGATGTCTGCAAGAAAATGGGAGAGGGGGAAGCCCATGGGAGAACCAAAGTTTTGTTAGTAAAATTTATTTTCATAAGTGAAATTGGTGTCCATGCAGAATGAAATAAAGTCGATACGTTCTGTTCGGATGGGCACTTGATGCTATATGACACTTGTCTAAGAGTTTTACAGTCTGCCCTTCGGTCATTATTTCCGCTGGGCGCTCAACTTCAGGTCCTGAAACATGACTGCTCCACGGAATGTTTTTTTATGCTGAGGCAATGCACAGCACTCGCACCCGATAATTTTTTCCTTCCTCTTGTTTGCATAAGAAAAGAAAACTATATTTCGGGGGTTTCTCTGTAACATCTGGATAAGATCATCTGAGGGAGAATGTTGGCAGAGTAATGGTCAGCAGAGGACGATATATGTTAAAGTTAGCACCATGAACAGACTGCACTATCCTTTTTAAGGTTAGATACAGAAAGGGATATTCCTGTGGGACGGTCCCTGCAGTTGTATCATGGCACAGAGGGCATTATTTTCAATTAGCTCCATTCGTGAACGGAACGACTTCTGAGACGAGACAATAGAATGATTCTTCCATTGGGTAACGTGGACCAATGGATCGCCTGGGGCAAAGAGAAGATACGTCGTTTTGATTAGTTGTTGTGATACTTATCACTATTTTCACTGATATCTCTGTTGTTTACTGGAAAATCCCTTTGGGATTATACGTGGGACGGAGATAAGATTTGATGCGGGCAAAAGTCTTCAAAATATGTTTGCGGAATTTGAAAATAATTACAACTCGGCAAATGTAAAATTATTTTTTTTTGCGTGGTATCAAGGAATATACTCTATCAATTTACGGTATTATTTCAGGTTTCCAACCATATTCAAACCTCGTACGTGTACGTACATTCAATGCAGCGTAAATTCCAATCTGCCCATATTTTTTTGAATATAACCCTCTTATGGCTCGGAATTACTAATGATTGAGTAAAGTATTACATTTTTTTTGTTTTTTTTCACGAAACACATTGATAAACGAAGATTCGAAGATAAGAATAGATATAAAAATGATTATTTTCTTATTTTAATGTATTAATAGATTTATTGATTTTCTGTACAACAAGCAACTAATTATATTTCTTATTTTAGGGGGCGTATGCCATAATTTTGCTTTGGGGCGAAGAAATTTTTAATACAACGCTGTGTTATGACATGTGATTGGAATTGATGAAATAGTTCCTTGCTTGCTTCCTTCCGGAGAGTGCATTGGTTTATTACCCTCCCTACTCCACGTTCCATATACTCGTACAACTTGTAACGACTTCTTTGACACTAAATTTATGTAAGTTTTACTTACTGAAATAGTAGCGCCGATATCCCCCTTGAAATGAAGTTCTTTTGCAGGTACCACACAAATTTTCTCACTTGAGAATCAATAATATGAATACTTGTTCTTTACTATTTAATATTTTGAACGACATTGTAAGTATACTGATTTTTTCTATTATAATAGAAATATAATGGATAAGAATATTGTCAATACTTGTTCTTTACTTCTTTCGCATAACAAGAATCATTCCTTCTCTTCTCGTATTAACGGCTTTAATTTTTATTAAAATCAATAAATTCGTTTAAAGTGTAGAAACACTGGTGCAGAAGGTTGCTTTTAACCGCAGATTTGAAGAGAATCAATTTAATAATATCTTTCATATTTTTGGGCAGGGAATTATATGGAACAATTCCCGAATGATACGGACCTTTTTGGCAAAGCGTGGTTGATACTCTAGGACGATGAATATTATTCCTATTGCGAGTATTGTAATCGTGAACAAAACTGTTTTATACGAAACAAGGATGGTGCTTCAGTAATTCGGTCTTAACAAACACGACAGTTTCATAAACATAAATGCAAGGAAATGTTAAAATATTTAATTCCTTGAATAAAGTTTTACAAGAGATTTGGAGGTGAGATTTACAAATTATCCTTACAGCCCTCTTTTAAATTCTGAAAGTTTGGACGCTCTGCCCGGAATTACCCTAGAAGATACGCCGTATCGTACATGGGAGTAAACATTTGCAAAATATACGCAACGGGAAATACGTGGACTAACTACGTTAACTAAGATTCGGAATGCGTAACACAATTTGCTTAATTTCGAATTAAGACAACGTGACATTTTAAACATTATTTCATTTTAAACATTTAGATGTGCAGTCTAATCTCTGTTGACATTATTGGTGTAACATTACTTCATTTTAACTTCGTAAAGCCCTAATTTACATTTTACTTTATATATATACGTGTAAGTTTTTGCGAAAATTATTTAGTAAGTTTGTGTTATCTTACATATTACAATAGGTAACGATGTGTTCTACAGCACGAATCATTAATGCTTAATTTCGACCTCCAGTCTGAGCATATGAAAAACAATAAAACCAAAGTGAAAACAGCCGCAATTTTTGGCACTGGCACTCTTTTTCTGAAGAAAGCTATGTGTTTTTATTAATGTTTTCCAGGGATTGTGCACTGAACGCTTTCAAGATAAATTTATACTAAGCACTCACATGTGGACACTTCTGCGTTGACTGTCATTAATTTTTTTCTTCACGTTGTGAACAATATGTTTCAAGGAGTTTGTTTTTAGGAGAGACGCCTTCTTGAGAGTAAGTGGGTTAAAACTAATCAGGGATCAACATTTGGCAATTATGAAGAGGTTAGAGATAAAAAGTCCGATTATCATGCTCTCGTAAATAAAGTTGTTGATTTTATCATGTTGATTTTAAACATTCACTGTCACTGTTTGTATCACTAAATTTGACCACGTTCCCATTGGTTATGTAAGTTATATCAATCTTGTTTATGCAATAAATTGGAAACTCTTGTACTATTACTATTTCTGTTGTCTGATCGGTCTCGTTACCTGTACAATTTTCGTTTTCTCCATTGATGGTACATGGAAGTGAATACAATTAATTATTGCTTAAATTGTACAGTATTTTTTATCAATATCACTGACTTCACGGCCGTACCTTTCAATTTAATATCTTCAAAAAAAAAACAGAACAAAAACAAAATTTATGCAAAGTTTAATTTAGGAAGGTATACTCGTAAAAAAAGGTCGAGGTAATCGAAAAAAATCTTTTAAATAACAGGGGGTTAAATAAAGCTCGAGTATCAGATAAGAAAGGTATAATGTAGTACGCTTTATTTAAGGTTTTGTAAGTAATTCTAATTTACGAAAAAATGTAAATTGTTATGTATAAATTGTAAATATATTTTTCAAGGTGGATATTCTTCAGAAGATTGTATTTAATATATAGATATATTACCGAGAAATCAATTACCCTTTTTCCATTTAATACATTATGTGCTGGCTCGCCGAAAAATGGTCCTGGATCTAAGAAATTTTTAATTTTCTAGTAAAATTGTGCACTACATGAAAAACTTGTGAATAATATGTGTAATAAGTACGGCACTATATTGCTGAATTTATGAAACCAAAATGTCTCCGTATAAAGAACATATTGAGAAAAATAATGTAACAAAAATAACTCAAAACTCTCGTCCCTCTAAAATATTTAGTTTAGAGCATCCTACGGTTGTACTCGATAAACCAATTCCAGTATTGTGCATAAATACGGAATCGCGTATATGAGCGAATTCTGTACCCTTCGTTCGTTATGCATCAGTCATGCACCCTGACGGGAGAGATACTCGAAGAGAGGTCGGTTTTTGGAGGGGGAGAATGGGAGTGGAGAACCGAGCCTCCAATCGTCTGAAGGTTACAGAGTGCCTGCCGTTCATGTTGTTAGTCATAAGCCAGTGATCACCGAGACGTATAACGACGACTATCTGCGAGAAGGCGCCAGCTGTTGCCGTACCACTGTTGCTTCTAGCAGACGCGGAGTAAGTATTGGCATGTCTTCGCTTCCTTATGATAATTTTGATATATATTATGCGTCCGTTAATGCGTTTTGGGAGTTTGTTATATTCACCTGTCTCGGATGAAATAATTCTTATACATATATGAGCGTCCAGGACACCATTCTTATAGTCGGGTTTACCAACAACTTGGCCCACTTGAAGGGGTTAGTAAGATGTATTAGTAGGAGTAGTTAGAGTTGTTGATACTAGGAGCAGTAGGAGGTGGATAGAAGGAGGAGTCACAACTTCAGTTGTTACAACTATATGAACTGGGACATTAATGTGAAAAGTTACAATTTTTTTCTGTCCCCACCAGGAATGATCCCGGGATGACTTGACGATGAGCTAGATTGCTACCACAAGAGCCACGGAGGAACTTTCTTTAGTTGTCAAATAAAAAAAACTTGACTATCCATCCTCCAATTTACCATTAGGAATATCCGGTGCCCATATCCCATTATTTTAGCATTCTGGAAAAATATGGTATTGACACGAATATCAATCATTTATAACGATTTTACAGGCTTCTCTAGAGGTGCTAGTTGATCGTGGAATTAAGCGGCATTAAGGATGACACTATGTATTCAGCGACCCCAACAATAATGTATTCAACTCCAATTTCGACCGTTTTCAATTATATATAATTGGGAATATCATTACTAGTTTCAGAGGTCCCGTAAACTTTGATCTAAAAAATAATATCGGACATTTTCGAATATTTTTCATTTCATCCTCTTCTCACCCCTTACTCAAAGGGTATTTATTCTTCATTGTCGGGAATGTGGTGAAGTTGCCTTGGGAGTGTCGCTCTTCTTTTCCGTGGTCCTAAAACTAATTTATTCAATACCAATATCGGTCGTTCTTTATTATTCTTACTTGCCACAGTATTACCACCCCTAACCCACGAATGATAATGGCATATTATCTTCCAAGTGGACTGATAGTGAACTTACGCATCCTTGGGGGCGTCCTTGTCCATCTCAGCGGCACCGAAAACCGAATGGTTTCCAATCTAATATCGTTTTCATTCATTTTTTTCACAGTTCACCGCTTCCCACATCGTCCCTAAGGGTGCCAGGGTCATCTTATCCCCACAGTGCTTCTTGTTAGGTAGTCAATGATCCGTGTACAAAGTTTGGTTGATATTTCTCCAATTTCTTATGGTGGGATATAACTTTTCACCCTTTTAGGGGTAGTTTTCGAAAATTGGTGCAATAATAGTCTATTATCATGCAAACCACAAGTATCTGTAAAATTTCACCTCGACTAGAAACTTCGAAGTGGCCGAAATATCAATTACAAATTTTGAAAAGAAGGACAATGTAAAAAACCAAACATACATACTCCTTTTCACCCCTTAGAGGTATTTTTTCGTAAATCGGTACAAATATCATTCATTGTCACACAAACCACACATACTTGTTAGGTCGGTTGGAAACTTGGAAGTGATCGAAAAGTCAATGACCAATTTTGAAACCGAAGGACGACATAAACACACATACAAACGAAGCAATTTAAATAAAAGCTTGTAAAAACTCAGTCCCTCACTAACACATACACTCACCCACCCATAATTTCAATATTTAATATTAGATTTAACAACATTTTCATTTGTCATTATGGTTAATGCAGTTTTCCTTTTACAGTGCCTAGGAAACTTGGTGTATTTGAAGAACAATTGAAAAATGTGGTGGTTGAAAATTCAAATCTGTTTGCTCCTTGTAGCTGTATCACAAGGCAATGATAGGTAAATGCACTTTCTTCTCTTACATCATAGTCGAAAATAAGACTCAATATTTATCTAAATTATTCATAAAATATATTCATAAGAAAATATATTTGTGAACAATTAATAAGCAAATAATATATTTGAGTCTTTGTTAAGTAGTATTTGATCGTGAAATGATTTGTACTTAGTACGCAAAAATATTAGCTGGTAAATAATCATGTGTCTCAATATTAGATTCAGTCCTTTCTGGTAATATTTTAATTGAAATTACAATGAAAGTACTTACAACGAGTTCTTGGATCGGAATCTAATCTGATTTCTTTATAATGAATTAAATTTTAGCAATTTCAAAATGACATATCATAACAAGTTATTTTTGTTATTATTTTTATTTCATTTGACATTAAGATTATTTTTATTTGCACTTTTGCAGTCCTTTGTGGACATGGAAATGTGAAAAGTCAAGATGTGAGAAGAACCTCCGAGAAGAGGGAGAAAAGCTTCAAAGTTTGCCTGTATGCAAACAGATATGTGATAAATATGCAAATTTATGGCCTCAACCCACAGGTGACCTGTACGTTAGTAGGAATCATGTATCTATAAATCCCCATTCCATATCTGTTGAATACAGTGGAAGGTCTCATCTGACTGACAAAGTTCGAGAACTCATACAAGCAGCTGGTCGACTGTTTCAAAGACTTGTTGGTAAGGAGGCAGGAGTGGAGAATTTAGCTGCTCGAGCCGGAGCTCAAAACTCATTATTTGTGCAATTAGATATTGAAGATGCAACTCTCTCCTCTATGACATTATCTACAGATGAAAGCTATGAATTGAATGTATCAACTGATAGTAATGATAACCAGGTATCTCATGAAATTTTACAACATCCCATCACATGCTTATTAGAGAAATAATTTTCCTGCAAACTTGTATGATGGAATAATTTTTTCCTCAGGTAAAAGCTATAATTTCTGCAAATAATTTCTTTGGAGCAAGACATGGGCTTGAGACATTGCAGCAAGTAATTATTTATGATGATTATTTGGAAACCTTGGTAGTGCCTGATGTCGTCAGAGTGATTGATAAACCTGTTTATTCTTATCGAGGAATCTCACTTGACACTTCTAGAAGTTACTATAGTACTGATTCTATTAAGAGGACATTGGATGCTATGGCTGCCAACAAGTTGAATAGACTTCATTGGCATATGACTGATACTCATAGTTTTCCATTCCAGTCTAAGAAGTATCCTCTTTTCACGCGTTATGGTGCATACTCTCCAAAGAAGGTAAAGTGAAATAAACTAATGAGACACATCGTTTACAAATTAAGATCCATTTAGTTAATTATTTCACTATAAAGCGTAAACCATCTGTATTCTGTCGAATACAAATCTTTCATAATTGTTCTACTCATGGAATAATGTATAATGTATCTTCGATCAGTTAAAGTTTATGACTGGAAAGAAATCATTGACAAACTCAGAATCCCGGTCCGCTGGCGGAATCTCCATTTTCCGCTGCTTGAAGCTAGCAAATAACTTTCAACCATTAAAAAGTTACTTTTATTTGAAAATGAAATATACAAATTATCTGTATTGTATGATTATTTGATACTGTATTCAATTTTAATCATAATGTAAGGGACAACGCTGAGATAAGTATGTTCAAATATTGTTCTGAGATTTTTGGTCATTTCAGTAAGGGACTATTTCACTTTCCTCTCCCTCCATCTTCTTTTGGCTCTGCCACTGGAGAGTTCATTGGTAGGCATATTGACTGAGATCATGAAAGTTATTGGCGGAATGGTGTAGAAACATGTGAACACAACGGATTCGAGTCCAAAAGTCAAGGGAGGGCTGATATTTGATTGGAAAATAGTTGTGGGATACTGGATTCAATAATAAGAGAAGTTGACTTATTCAAAAGAGAGGTTGAACCATTGAATGCGGGTTTCAGTGTATCCAGTGGGAAGAGCAACGTAGAGTAAACGTAGGTTCCGCGGCCGGAGTCAGTATAAACTTGTTTGTCCGGGACAAACCGCGTCTCAGTAGACATAATTACCAACGTTTCGGTACCAACGAGTCGTACAGATCTAAGTCGCTGTCGTTCTCTTCCTAGTAGGACGGCGACTTAGGTCTGTAAGACTGACATTGTCCTGAAGAAGACCACAACAAGATGGCCGAAACGTTGGGATGAGGGCAAATTGTGAATTTAAGAGCTCCCCTCCCCCAATCCTCCCTTTTAAAGCTCTTCCGCTCCCAATAATCACTTGGATATAAACGTATGAAAAATGATTCAATACATTTTTTGCTCCTCTATCATACTTAGTGGCACATAAAAAACACAATGTTAATGAATGAATGAGATTGCTTAAATAATTTAGTTTTTTATACCTATAAATAAAATATTTTCTGTAGATATTGTAATTTAACAATGGTCAAGAATACATTACCATTAATTATTTGTTAACTGTGAACAATAATTTGTACTTGTGGTGCCCTTCCTCTGAACTCAAAACATGACAAACTACTCACATATGTACGGACCTGGAATAATAAAAGGGCCCACGTATATGTATTTTAAGTCCCGCGCTCTTAGCAGTTAGCCTGCGTATATATTTTAAGCCTTGGATTTGTTATGTTTGCAACGCCACTCCCCTGCGACGGAGAGAAAGCTCCGCTCCTTTGTTCGACCAATCGTAGGCAAACTTGAAACTGTTTCCATATTTGGAAGACCCATAGAATGGTGAATATACCTCTATTAAATCGTATCGAGACATAATGTTTTATTACGCCGCTATTAAAGACATTTTTGGAATTTTTTATTATACACGTCTTGGGCTTCCATAAAAAATTCTTTATGTTCTTAACTTCATTGAAATTTATTATTCTATGTATTTTAAAATGACATTCCATGTTTTGTTGTCTCACGAAGCCGTCCTAGGTAATATAAAACAAATTAAACTTCTCCATAAAAAGATTTGTTCTTACTGTAAAATCGATATTGTTTAATCACAGATTTTAATACCATCGCAAGATATCGTATAAATTTCGTGAGTTACACATTCAGGAATTACGTATTAATATTCTTATTACTTCTGAATTTTATTTAGTGCGCAAAGTGCTTAAGGTCATTGGCATCAATTATTATGTTGTTTATTGAAATTTCAAATGATATGCAGCTCTTTTATACTATTTTTAGAGGTCAATCGGAAATCAAGCATTATAGAAAGGAATTGGATATAAAATGAATGAATAACACTAAATGTTAATTCTAATGATATCTTCAATAATTTTAAACCAATAAAGAAATTATTTCTGTAAGAAATGTATTGATGCAAGATACAACGCTTGACTGTAATCGTGCAACATATAAAACAATATGCTTACATTACAAAAAAGTTTATTTTTAGTCCTCAGAAAATATAACAAAAGGAACATACCACTTTTATTTAGACTTCAAAATACAATTAAGTTGTATTCATACACATTACCTAAGATTATCAGACAATAAAACATCGCAACTAATATTGCATTATATTAATAATCGTACATTGTCCCAGATATCAATTTCATTATTCTCTCTACTATCGTTCGTTACTATCAATATGCCGTAGAATACATTGATTTCAATAGCAGAGGCAAACGAGGCAATTTCGAAGCATTCTTTATATAACTTTATATATCGAATCAACATGATTGTTCATATTTGTGAAGATAAATATATTGATTAGACATTAAACATGATTTTAGGAGTGAGGATAAAAAATCAGCGAAGCAATTGATGAGATAATACAAAACTAAATACAAAGTTATTGTGACTAGTAGGTTCCAGCATTCCAGATTCAGTGTCATTTAGTAAGAAGTTGTTATTTTAACGAACGAACAAGAATGAGAAAAAAAATGGGTTTCAATACAATCCTTAAATTTGAAACAAAAATTGATAACTAATTAATACAACATTAATATACTGTAACAAAACTAAATGGTGAAAAGGTTAACCGTTAAGTCGAACCCCACATTGGAGCGTCATTGTAACAAAATAAATTGGTGTAGTGGGTAACCATTAACTCTTCTAATTTGACTAGCTCGTTCTACACCAGATGGGTTCTAATTATATGAGCTGAGTTCGTCCCATTTATACTCGTGAGAACACACACACATACGTTCCTTATGAAAGGAAAACGCCATTAAGCATAATTGGTTTGAGTTCATTTATTGAAAAATTACATATCATTATTATCTCATATGTCATGCATATTTCCCCCAAAAATCACAATAATCCCACACAACAAAAGTTAAATTCCTCTCCTTTAACAAATAAAAATCCTGGCAGCTTAATTGCTCCTGCTATGAAAATTACAGAGAATTAACTACAGAGTACTAATGATCAAAGTCCGTCTTCTTTACCCTTATAGTTTAAGTGATACATTCATTTACAAGAGTCCTGGGTTAGGGCGATGAATTTTACATTCGTAGCACTGTTCTTCACGTAGCACTTTTCTCTCCCGATGCTGAGAAAATCTAAACATGCTATTCAGCAACGTTGCACAACGCGTCATCCCACCAACTTTGTTGGTATCTAAGCAGATAACAATCTTTCGCAGTTCTTTTCCGTATAATCTGATATATTCGAACGTCTTTGCATTACTTTTATTTTTGTTCAACATGTTGAAAAAAATCGAAACGTACAATGCTAAGAAAATCGAAATTGGGCACCGTTTTATAAGATCTTTATTGTTTTAATACAATCTAGCTTCCTCGAGTATTGACTTTGTTTTATACAATAGTCTCGCGTAACTGTATTTTATTCACACTTTGTAATGTCGTTCTTCCAATTTCCACTCTAGAAACACTTAAATATATTACTGATTTTATATTGGAGACAATATGTTTTAGTCCCCATGTGTGCTTTAGAATGAAAGCTACAAGGACAACCCTATCATTTACTAATATCAAACAAATTATAATTATAAAAGTATATTTTAACATTGTGTTCGAAAATCAATAAGGTATGTGGTTTAGAGTGGGATCTAATATTGACAGTGTTGCAACATAATATTTCTAAACGAATATAACGAATAACTGATAGTAAATTTACCATTGCGATCTCTCTCCATAATTATATTTGTCTTCTCAATCGATGCATTCTAAAATGGTGTTATTTCAGGTTATGTAGCATGAAATCCTTCTGAATTAAATGACGAAAGTTTCATCTTCGGTGACCGAGCATAAATCAAGCAAAAAATTCTGAAATTTAAATGAAAATAATATGGGTTTTTAATTGTTCTTGCTCAGATTAAAACTACATTTAGTATCATTCTTGAGTTTGAGTATAGGGTTTTATAAGTTAAATAGTCTAAATATTGGGTTTGAATTATTACCTTTTATGGATATATTTATGTATGATCAGTGCTTTCCAATATGCGAGAGTGTTTTGATATCCGCTTTTTCTATTATTGTTCTTTCGTAACCTAATATATCTCATGTTATTAAACAATAATTGCAAATAATATAAAATCTTCGAAAAACACTTGGATTCACAACGAACAACACATCTTAATTGAGGCCAGTATGCTTTTATATCTTCATGCCATGTGCACCTTTGGGACCTACAAGGAGACAGTTTAACTTGACTTTACTGAAGAGAAATCTCAAGATATAATCTTAAATCTAAATATTTCGAAAACGTACGACTCGACTAGCAAATTTATTTGTTTGAAGTCTTACAATACAATCCAGAATGTATCGTGGAACAACAGCGATTTTTCTGCATTATTCATCATTCAGTTACACTGTACTATAATTTCCAATATATTCCATTCCACGACATGTTGTAGTGAGTCCACATAATTGCGAATTGATTGAATTTCAAGTAGGAATTACTTTTTTTGTCTTCATAAATATTACTTGCTATAAATATTTTTAAATGTGTAAAATTAAAAACCATTCCGCTAATAATGATAACATTCAACATTTATCTCCGCGAGTTTTATTAGGAATTCTTCGTTGTTCCTGCTTTACCATTAGACCACCAAATATAAAAGCTTCTTTAATTCTAAATTTTATTTGTTAAACAAAAGTGACGTGTTATTCGCATTTCCGTGGTCCGTCCGGGATGAAAACTTCTGCGATCTAAATTTCTATTTTAAAAGGCAGCAAAAAGTAGAACGCCATTCAAATACTCCGCATAAGTCTCATAAATATTCCAATGAAAAATTTTATTCGTATAATTTCATATTTTCATTCAACGTTTTCTAAAAATACGAAATTCTTTAGTGCCTTCATGGTAAAAAATACGTTTATTAGAGGAGATTTCTAGATTTAAAATAACTTCTTAAAGTATAACACAGAATTTGGAATGCTGAGAGAAAAGGACATGCTCAATTAATCAAATATATATTTTTTTTCTATACTATATTCTGGAATATTTTTCTCGTATTGGTAAATTAATTAACTTTACCATAATTAATGGTAAATTAATTACCATTGGAATGCTATGCTTTATTGTGTGATTATCTTAGTCAATCTGTGTGAATACAACTCAATCTCATTTGAATATCTTAAGAAAAGTGATTTGTGTTTTTGTTATATTTATTGAAATCTAATTATTTTGTAATATATTAATTTTATTATTATATTATGTAATATATTAATAAATAAGATACATCTACTGGAATTATATCTGGGATCAATGAAATTCTCATAAATGTAGTTTATTTATTTTGTAAGTGGTTTAATCTTATTAATATCACTAGAATTAACCTTAAGTATTAATTCATATTTTATACAATTGTTTTCTCTAATTCTTGAATTCCGATTGACATATAAGAATAGTATTAAAGAACTGCAAATTATGTGAAATTACGAAAGACAATTCACATCACTTAATGCCAATGAGCTTTGAGTTCTTTACCCCACTGTATAAAGTTAAGAAATTATAGGGATATTTATAAATAATTCCTGATTCGAATTTTACAAAATCCATTCGATATCTTGCGATGATATCCAAATTCTGTGATAAAAACAATATTTTTTTACAGGAAGACGCAAACTTTTTTACAGAAAAACTAATACATTTTATATTCTCTAGGAAGGCGAAGACGAATCTTCAGATGTCATTTAAATAGAGAGAATGATAAAGTTTATTGAAGTTGAGAATATGCAGAATATTTTTTGTTATGCAAGTCCAAAATGTGTATAATAAAAAATTACAAAATATTTCTTTAATAGCGGCGTAATAAATTTTTTTTTATCTCGTTACGATTTAATAGGGGTATGTTCGCCAGTACTAGTATTCTATTGGTCCGCCAAATATGGAAGCAGATTCAAGTTTGCCTACGATTGGTCGAACGAAAGTGAGGAACATTTCCCCCGTCGCCGAGACGTGGCGTTGCAAACCTAACGGCTCCCAGTATCCACGCGCGCGGGACCGTTATCATCGTCCCGAACTCGATCGCAATTTTTCGCGATATGTCCGTAATACCCATTGCATTTGAACCAACACGGTCATTTTCGGTTGCTGCTGTTGTTCGAAGCAGATGAATGCATTGACTTTTGTGTGGCGGACTTGCTCTTACCTCGGTTCGATATAGAGAAAATGGCTGCAGATTTTTCATCCGACTCATGACCAAAATCGGAAATTTCTTGAAGCAATTTCATTTTTATTTAATCGGTCGTAACTCGGATTCCTGCACTTTCGAGTCACATCAACATAGGGCTGTACTTCTCAGGTACACCGGCGAGCATTATCTTGCCTACCCATTCGTCATTTACCTCCATTTTAACGGCTCGCAATTTGTGTGCTGTCGTGATAATTTTATTCATGTACTCCTCTACGGATGAGTAATTCTCGATGCGGGTAGTGGTAAAAATAAGGAGCGAAACTCTCCGTTCAAGTCCACTATCCTCGAGGGCTGACGACAGTTTAGCCCACATATCCTTGGTTGTTTCGACATCTTGAACGTGGACGTAGTTGATGGGATCGATCAACACAACTATCTTCGTCCGAGCTTTGATGTTTTTCTTCGGATCTTTATTTTCCTCAGTCCTACATCCCCATAGATCTTCGTGCTCGAGATACGTTTTGACCGCGAACTTCCAAGTATCAAAATTCTCACGTCCCTTTAGATTTTCGATCAGAGGAAGAGCGGAGTGTGAATCCGACATTTTCAAAACAAATGTTTTTCGGTCACTGAACTATCAATAAAGAACTAACACGATTATAAGAGGACATTCCGGGCCCATAATCTGTTGTTGGGTATGGGGGCTTGGAAGGAAAAAACACGGGATATGGAAAACACGAACACTCTACTTAGCTCCAAACCACACAAGACAAGATAGGAACGAGGTAATAAACGTTTATCATGTTCCTGGGTTGGAGTCAGTTTGCTCTCTGTTAGCCAAATAGTGAACAATGGGAACTCTGTAGTTTTTTATTTCAAAGGTGCGCGAGTTCTTGATGCAAACGGTGAAGTTCTGGCATCTGCCACCTTCAAGAATAATCTGTTCAAATTGGATTGGAGTACATCTAACTCGGCTTGTAATTCTAGCACAGCCGTTTACCCCACACCGGATTATCGAATTTGAACAAGTTGAAGAATTTAGTCTATGGGTTGGACGCCAATTTGAAGGTACCCGAGGGTTTTGTGTGTGAGCCGTGTGTGCTTGGCAAACGCCAACGGCTGCCTTATCCTGACAGTGATTCTAGATCTGCCAGAAAAATAGATCTAATACATTCGGGTATTGAGGGGCCGTATTCCAGCTCTATCTCAGACTTCAAGTACATGATTACCTTCTTAGACGACTTCAGTCATAAAATTTTCATCTATTTCCTGAAAACGAAGGATCAAGCGTATTTTTGTTTCGTTGTTTACAAGGCCTATGTTGAAAACCTGACAGGCAAGAAAATTCGAATTTTGAGGACCGATAATAGTGGTGAATATTGCAGCAATAAGATGCGTCAGCTTCTATCATCCACGGGCATTGAGCATCAGACTACTGTCCCCCACAGTACACAGCAGAACGGGAAGGCAAACGGTTCAACCGAACTATAATGGTGAACGTCAGGTGTTTGCTCAATGAGTCAGCACTACCCAACTCATTCTGGGCCGAGGCTGCTTAGACCGCCGTGTATTAACTCAAACGTAGTCCTTCAAGATGTGCCAAATAAAATTCCGGAAGAGATCTGGACAGATAGAAAACATACAGTGAGGCATATACGTGTGTTTGGATGCAAAGCATAAGCGCATGTTCCGGCGGCAACACGTAAAAATATGTATCTTAATTCAAAACCGTTCATTTTAGTCGGTCATAGTTTAACGAGTAAAGCCTATCGACTTTTCGATGTAGAAATATCCATTTGCCTCGACAGATGTCATATTTTCTGAGATCGAGAAGGGCTCGCCACTGCTCAAGAAAACTGGTGATATTAGGAATGAATTTTTATTTCCTGATTCATCAAAAATTGATGACGTCTTTTCAGATAACATCAGTTCTGAAACTGACCATATTATCTACCCTCGTTAACCCTGAGTCTGGCGATTCCTCTACAGTTACAACGTATGAGGATGCATCAGAGGATTTCCAAAGGTTTCCCAATGATTCCACTGGTTCAGAAACGATCGTTGCTTCGACAACTGCTAAGACTGAAACATATTACATTCCTTCTCAACCAGCAACAGTTGAATACGAAAATATGCGAAGAGGATCTCGTTTTAGAAAACCACCGACTCATCTACAAGATTAAGACCTGAATTTTGCCTCAACCGCAATTTCAGATGATCCTCTCACGGTCAATGCAGCCCTCTCTCACCCTGACGGAGAAGAATGGCGTAAGACCATGGATAGGGAGTATAAGGCACAAATTGATAATGAGACTAGGGAATTAGTGGATCTACCGCCAGAGCGGAAACCCTTGAAAAGCAAGTGGGTGCTAAAAACCAAAATTGATCGTGCGTAGAATGTGTGACTTATAATGATCGACTAGTTGTAAAGGGTTGCTCACAGATCAAAGGCGTTGACTATGAAGAAACATATTCTCGTTAACCGCTACAGTTCCATACGATATCTTCTGACATTGGCTGCCGAATTTGACCTCAATATTGACCAGATGGACGCCGCCACTGCATTCCTCCAAGGGGAATTGACCGAAGAAATGTATATGCTTCCCCCCGAATTGTATAATGGAACCAACAAGGTTTGCCGTTTGAAGAAAAGGTCTATATGGTCTGAAGCAGGCTAGCAGGGTCTGGAACATTAAGCTTGACAAGTGCTTGAAAAAAGCCAAGCTCCGAGAGTCTACGTTCGACTCCTGCATCTGTTACCGAATTGACGATGGAAAGATTTTAATTGTTGCAGTCTATGTTGACGACCTTTTGATTATATCAAATTACGAAGAAATAAAGGGATCATTGAAGAAGGAATTGACGTCAATATTCACGATGACTGATATGGTCAAGGCCAAATACATTTTGGGCTTCGAAATGAAACGTAATCGAAGTGAGAAGAAAAATTGAATCAATCAATCTCGCTATATCAAACGAACGTTGAAAAGGTTCAACATGCAGGACTGTAATCCATCCAAGACTTCAATGACTTCGGGGCTCCAACTATCTAAGAAAGAGTGTCCTTTGACATCTTCAGAGAAAAAGGAAATGGAAAAGATTCCGTATCAAGAGGATGTGGGAAGTCTTCTTTTTGAATCTCAAGTATCTCGCCCTGACATAAATTTTGTAGTGAGCTTTGTCAGCTGAATCAACGAAATTCCAGGGAAGGAACACTGGGCCACCGTCAAGAAAATATTTAGATATCTCAAGGGCACCATTGATTTTCAGCTTGAATTCTCCGACCAGAAGGACAGAATGATTCCCATTATTGTCTACTGACTCAGACTAGGCCAGCGATGTCGATGGAGACGTTCAGTAACTGGGTACGTCTTCTTGAAGAATGGCTCCGCTTTGTCATGGTCTACGAGGAAGCAGCCAACTGTCGCATTGAGTACCACAGAGGCTGAATATATGGCCATGTCGTCTGCCGCGCAAGAGGTGCTCTGGTTGAGGGGATTATCTTCAGAATTGTTTCCTATATCCGCGAAGAGATCTATTGAGCTTCGAGTTGACAACCAGGGAGCGCAGAACCTTGCTCTGAATGGCGCTTACCAGACACGAACGAAACACACAGATGTGCGCCACCATTTTCTGTGAGAACGAATCCGCGATGGTGAAATTAACCTCACCCACGTCTCTACAAAGGACATGGACGCCGATTCCTTTACAAAACCACTCAACGAGCAGTAGCTGGTGAACTGCTTGATACAACAGGGACTCATCCCAATTAGGGAGGGTGTTGTGATTATTCGGGACGGATCCTAGTTCCAGTGTTAGCCGCCAGAGGACTTACGTGTCGACGTTTGTTTATAGTTACGGTGTGGTTTGGAGCTAAGTAAAGATTTCGAGTTTTTCATATCCTGTGTTTTTTCCTTCCAAATCCCCATACCCCATAAGAAATATTGCATTGTCAGAGGGGTTGTATATTATGCCAAAGTTCAGTTCAATTGGTTGAGGGGAACTAGTTTTAAATCAGTTCCAAGATTTGGTCCAAACATATGAAATAACAAGTGAAGTTAAATAAAAGCTTGTAATTATATAAAAGCTGCGAAGAAAAATGTTTTCAAGTAACATAACCTAAAAGGAAAATGAAAACCAAAGGATTCAGTAGACTTAAGTACACGCTTTGTTTATTTCTAGCCAAGTGTATTTTCCTTCTGTCTGGATTTTAAAATAATTTGTAAGTACGTACATATTATCATGCAATACTGAAAAATGTGTGTATTTTTATAAGTTCTCTTAGTGGTATTTAATGTTTGAAATTTGCAAAAGTGAAAATTTAATACCACAAAAGTACAGATGTAAAAGTAAGTGAACTAACAAATGAATTTAGAATATTATGTATGAACTCTGGGCAACACCGGACAAAAAGAGCTAAAAAATCCAGACATGTTGACAGATGTTTTAATACCCTTAATATATCAATTCTCAATACCAATTTTTAGTTGAATATTGATGTATTTTTGTTTGTTTGCTGTTTTATTTATAAATTATTTTTAAAATTTCATTATTCAATAATTCTTATTTTAAGTTCCTTTGAAAACCTGGACAACGCCAGGTGGTTCTGCTAGTATACTTATAAGCTGTAAATTGAGATGAAATACATTAACAATTTGCATTTTTTTAGATTTATACTTGTAACGACATTAAGGAGGTGGTTGAGTATGCTCGTATCCGAGGTATTCGAGTGATACCAGAGCTGGATCAACCAGCACACGTTGGTGAAGGATGGCAATGGGCTCCCAACACAACTGTGTGTTTTAAAGCTGAACCTTGGCAAAGTTATTGTGTAGAACCTCCTTGTGGCCAGTTTGACCCCACAAATGAAGAAGTATACAAAATTTTGTATGATTTATATACCGAGTATTTGGAGTGTTTTGAACCTGATATTTTTCATATGGGTGGTGATGAGGTACATATTCTTCATTTTTTTTTTCAAATTTATATTGTAAGACGAATCTGTCATTGTAATCATGACTTGTAATTTTAAATAAACTTGCGCCTCCATGATTTATCAATTAGATTTTCCCATGTTGTATAATGTATGTTAATTTTGAACTATTAATAATTAGGTTGATTTCAACTGCTGGAATAGTAGTGAGCATATTACACAGTGGATGTATGAAAATGGTCTTGATCTTTCTGAATCCGGTTTCCTCAGTTTATGGAAAAGGTTTCAAGACAAGTCCTATGCTAAACTTATAGAAGCAAATGGAGGAAAAGAGCTTCCTGTTCTTCTGTGGTCCAGTCATTTCACAGCAGAGGGAGAAATTGAGCAAAATCTTGATAAAGATAAATATATTATTCAAATTTGGACGAGAGGTGACGATTCTATTGTGCCTTATCTCGTTGAAAAGGGTTACAGTGTTATATTCTCTAATTATGATGCTTTATATTTAGATTGTGGGTGAGTTAAAAAGATAAATGTAACTATATTATGATGAATTTATAATGAAAATATTTTTGCTAATATTAATTCTTATATTCTCTTCAGTTTTGGAGCATGGGTTGGAACTGGTAACAATTGGTGTTCACCTTACATTAGCTGGCAAAAAGTCTATGAGAATGATCCTCTTGATTTAGTAGGCAATGTACAATCTGATGAAATAAAAAAAGAATTAGTTAAGGGAGCAGAGGCAACACTTTTCACAGAAGAGGCTGATGAAACATCTGTTGATAGTAGACTTTGGCCACGAGCGTGTGCAATGGCAGAACGTTTGTGGTCTCGCCCTCGAGGAAGATGGACTGATGCAGAATGGAGAATTCTTGACCAAAGAGAAAGAATGGTAAAGCGTGGAATAATGGCTGATCTTTTACAGCCAGAGTGGTGTCGTCAAAATCCTGGTTACTGTTATCTATGAGATAATTGGCAAAGTGTGTTTGTACTTTTTTTCTGAATTAATGTAAAAGTTAACTGTTCATGGGAAATATAAATAAATTGTTTAAATAAATTATCTCTGTGAACAAAGTTTTCTGAAATTTCTTTTATAATAAAATTTCTTGTTTACTATAATAATATTATTTGCATATTTGTAATTTTTTGACTAATATTTGATGAAGTAGTTTTTTTGTGGCGCTTCACCAGTTACAAGTAATATTTATGTTTTCTATTTCTAATTTTACCTTTACAGTCTCTAGAAGAGATCAATTAATGTCGAAAGAAGAAATGTGTCACAGAAATCCTCTCGCACGTTACTTGACCGTAAAAATTCAATGACCGTGCGGTTGGTGAGGGTTTGAGCACTTGAACTAGCCGACCCATCGCTCCCAAAACCTGGTCAAAAGCTAAAACACTGCAAATTAGAATTAAATAACTGGCACTTCCAGGAGTTGGCATATTTTTGGTATCTGACACTTCTGTCGCACGAGGATTAGTCGAAGTTCAGGTGTTTGAGGTAGCGAATTTTTCTTTACTTGTTTACGCTTCGCTAACTCATGAAAATATTTTACTTTTTATTTATATCTTTTTTGTTGGCTGCTTCTAATTACAACAATTTTTAGAAAATTCTATAGTAATTTCGTAGTCTTCTTAATAAATAGCAGTTTTGCATGTTTGTGACATCTTGTAGCGCAATATTGTTCATATCACCATAATCTATGAATAATCCTTCAAGTATTCCTGAGAAAAATCTACCGCTTTCTCCCGTCTTTATAAAGAAAATTGAATTTTTTTACACCTCTATTATACCTTGGATATGTTAGTAATACCAGTAAATGTTAATAAACAGAGGCATTGCATTTCTATTACCAAGTAACTAATCTTAAATGCTTATAATATAAATATGAATCACTTCTTTGTATCCTAATTATGTACATAATATTATGTGTTTATTTATTATGAACAAATAAAATTTGGATTCTACTATTAAAATAGAAAAAAATTAATGGATTTAATTGAAGAAAATTAAACTTTCAAGAAAGAAATAACGAATAAAACGGAATACAATTACAAATAATAATAATAAGAAGAAGAATACGCGAAACTGACTAAAGTGTTTTGCAAGAACTTTAAGGTGTTATTCATCCCAGTTCATGTACCTGTAACTACTTAAAGCGAAACCACCTTCTATTCGCCTTCTACTACTCCTAGTATCACTAACTCTTACTATTACCAACTACTCCTACTAATACCTCCATGAGGTCCAAGTTGTTGGTAAACTCAGCTAACCGGTCCACGTAATAATTATAGCCCTACCACCCACCTCCTATCGTCACATGTAGATAAGCTTCAATAGCGCGTTACATTTTCCATTTACATATACTAGCTACAATAAAAAAGTATTTTTGTCAGCCCGAGACGGAATGAATCTAGTTGACACCCTACAAGCCAACAAGCTAATTATCACTGCAAAGTTTGTTCAATTCGTCGCTTTCTCACTCTCATACAGTCTTCACTCCTTTTCGTTTTCCTTAAATTCTGTGAACCTTCATTTTTATATTGAGACCGTGAGATACACTGTGAGCGTTAGGGTACTCCCACATAATTTACGTAGCTGCTACCCTCTTTCACGTTAAGTAGTTTTATTTGGACAGATTTTGAAGCACGAGTCTATGGGACTTGTAAAAGGACTGTCTCTTATACNACACTTCAAGTAAATCAAATTTACAATTTAGTTTCTTTTTCATATTTTCTGTTGATGCGTCGACCTACCTCAATCCGCCTCTGACGAAAGAAGATTGAATGAGAAAGAAGAAGAGTTGATTTCTGCCATCAAAGTAGAATGCGTGTCGCCACTACAACCAAAACGAAAGGATAAGTAATTGGAGTTATCAATAACTATATCTTCCTAATGGCTACCCCCCGAATCCCATGAATACCCCCCCCCCCAATTTGTAACATTACCTCCATTCAAAATACATCATGCTCATTGAGCAACATAGAAACGCTTTTCAATTTATCATTCTTTGATAATGTTGCTAAAGCTCCACAATTATCAAGTTTTTTGTTAATATTGTAATATAGTTAATAATAATTGAAAGGGTGAGTGGATGATGAAGGTATGTAACATTTTTTTTTAAATGTCAGGGATGAAAAAGGTGTGAGTTGGCTTGTTCTTTGGTACTTGAAACAACTCTCTAGGAGTCTTATTAAGCAAGATACTAGTGTAATAACGGAGGTATGTGATAACCATAAGGTACATTTCTGATGGAAGAACGATATATGTAACATAAATTACCACATACCTCCTCCTTCCCTTAGTTTCAAGAATCAACAATGTAACATACCACCTTCATCCAGTAAACAGTTGCTTTCAGCTTGGTGACTTAGGGAAGTATGGATAGCAAAATAACACATTCCCTGTTCTTCCACACTGCAGAGAACCTACCGTATTGGCCCAAATATAATGCGATCCGAAGTATTTTGAAGGAAAAAACACGAAGAGGAAATACCCATTTTTTAAATCTTTTTTAATTACAACTTTTCTCCTAACTCACGAACAATTCATGCACCTTTTATTCAAAACTTTTTTCCAAAATTGGTCAATATTTTTCTACACATCCTTGAATGGCAAATGTTGAGAAATGATAAATAAAAGGAGGGCCTTGGCGTAAGAGCTACAGAGACCAGAAACACCGCAATTTCGCGATCGCAACACAACCTGCGTGTGTGTAAGAAGACTACCGGCCAGACAACTATGCTGCATCATAATATTCCTGGAACACCGCGAATTTTTGATTAGTGATTATCAACAGATGCGCTAAAATGTTTGTTAAGGCGCACAATATACCCAACTTATTGTTGCTATTCTTGAAGTACTCGTTAATCGTGTGAAAACAACTTTGGAAGGTACATATTGGAAAAAGCTAAATTCGGGCAAATACGATATTTCCTTCATGTACTCAACAGCTGTTTGCGACAGGTGGAAATAAAAGTCCTTGTCCTTTAAGACGTTTTCAGGTGAGTGTTTTTAAAACTAATACTGATAGAAATAAGATTTGAAATGATTTCTAGGGAACAATTAATGTTAAAGTTAGTTCTTAATTCGGATAGTTTTGCTGAATTTAATACGATTGATGACAAAGAACTATCGAGACTGAAGTTTCGCTTAAAGAAAAGAATCAATTAATCATTTGAACAGTGTCAATATCTTGTACAAAAAAGTCAATTTAAGACAATCGATCACAAGTTCCCAGAATTAGGTCATTTGTACTTAGATTCGGATCGTGATTTAGGTGGGGTAGAGAAAAATTTTTAAAAACACCAGACTATTTGTACTCCTCAACAATATCCTGAAATAATTTCCTCTTGTAGTAGAAAAAGTGTTGATTATTGATATGGAACACCATTTCAAATACTGAGAATTTTCCCAAAAAGTTGAAACTTTTGAACAGATAATACGATTAATGAGAAAGAACATTTTAGAGATGGAATTAAATGAATTTGTGAGGACACTTTTGGGTCATACCTTTTCTAAGAGAACTTTGATCGTTATACTCCCTTTAAATGTACTTATTCATAAAAATTTGAAGAAAATATTATCGTACCGATGAATTTGACATCCTAAGACTCTCAGAAAAACTGACATGCAGTCCAAGGAAAAAATTGAAAACCTTAAGGAATAGCTGCGCTTTATTCCAAACGAAGACAAGTGGTTCTATGAGCAGGTTTTTTAATAAAAATTGGGTATAATGAGATAATATGAATAATTAAAAGCTGCACGTGTAATAAAACTATTACTTTTATTAAAATAATAACAATTATTTAGAATAACATGCTAGGTATGTTATATAATAGAATAACATTACTTTCTTATGTACAAACAATACTTACATAAATATAAACTATACCTATGTATTTTTATTGCATAGTCATAACCACATACATTTCATAAAAATACTAACTTTGCAAGTGGAAGAGAATGTACAATAAATATTTTATTTTTAAAACTCGTATTGGAACAAAAATTCGTACTGAATAAAATTTTTACCGGTTATAGGAATTGTATATTTAGTAAGAATATAAAATAATAACAAAAATGTAACAATAATGAATTAATAAAATAATAACAAAAAAGCACTTCAATGACAAATTTAAGGCTAAATATCTCAAAACACACTTGCTGTTACATACCCCCTTCATCCACACACCCCTTCAATTCATATAATATTGTAAATTGTCAAAAATATATAAGATAATAAAGTAATTATATTAATAATATAAATAATACAATATTTATAATCATAAAAATTAATATTAATCACCTCTATCCGTAAAACTAAGGATAAGGCGGTAAATGAAATTAAAATATATAATCAGATTTGAAAGTTTTAGAGACTAAAAAAGGAGTATGACAGAATAGGGAGTTTAAATTATTAAAAATTTCGAAGAATCAGATTTCGGTTTTATAACTATCCATACATGTGCTGCAGTCAGATTTCGAGGTCATATTATACTTCATGAAATTATTCCCAATGATAAACGCTTCAGCTACGCATTATCTTGCAGTACATAAAACAGTGCGACAAGAGAATTAGCCGATTAGCTGATTTGTCAGTTTTATTGATGTGTTAATCGTTGTTAACAAGTGTAGGCGGGAATTTCTCATGGGACATAACATAATCGACACGGCACTCATGAATGTTGCATAAAATGTAAAAGTAGCTATGCGTGACTGCAAATACCCGTGAACAAAATTAACATTAAAGAAGCCCCTAACGACACACATTAGAGTGACTATAGTTTTCATCTGACCTCTGTTCTTACCTAGCAGGGAATACAAGAACCGTTGACGGTTTTTCAGAGTACGACTTCCAAGATCAACTACCGTTGTTCTTTATTTCAATTATTTTAAATTTAAATGAAAGTTGTTTTTTTAATTTTAAGTATTAAGGAATGTTTTCTTCCGATAATGCTCTGTCAATAATTAAAGGCACTTGTACTTGAATTGAGGTTGTTCTTATAGGCATGACTAAAAAGAAACACGAAAGCTTAGTGTGCAAAGAAGCACTAGGACATATAATTATGTATGGCTGTAATATTTGGAGGCATAGAAGCAAAAAAAAAAAAGTACTACAAACATTGGAGAAAGTACAGCGTCTCCGCTTACCGAAGTTACGAGGAACGTATAGAACGGTGTCAACAGCAGCTCTGAACATTGTACATGGAATAGTGGCAAATATGGTGTAGTCCAGTAGCCAGGGAAATAGAAGTAGCCAGGGATATAGAAGTTTTGTTAGCAATCGTTCCTTATGTTTTCGGGGATGCTGAATCCTAACTTCAACCTCGTAAACCGAATTGCTTTCCGTGAGTCTCTGTCTGCGTCGGCTGACAGATTTTCAATGCTTTCTTCAAAATATGTTTTGTTGTTTATTTTTAATTTATCGATTAAATTTGTTATTCATACGATCGAAATTCCTCTTTTCTGGATGTCTTGACTGATGCGTCTTGGCCTTCTTCTTTGCTTTATGATTTCTCTCACTTTCAAGGTGTGACTAGTGAGATGAATCTGAGAACTTCGAGAACTTGGTGTTGAGCAGTTTGCTACCTCTCGCACGATATTTATGAAACCTTCAGTATATGAAACTTATGATTTACTTTAGTGTGTTTTAAACTTAATTTTCAGATCAATTTCTTGGCCCAGTTTCTTCCCGAATTTATCTCAATTTGTCAGTGAGAAAGAAATTCCTTGTTTTTTAGAACGCTCTTAAGAATCATTAAAATTGGAATACTATCTCAACTAAGGTCAATATTACTTTCAGGTAGCTAATAGATCAATACTTTCAGGTAACTTGGTGATAAAGAAATCAATCAAGTCTGAATTCTTGTTGCTATTTGCTTGCCAGTACATTGGTGTTCCTGACGAAAAAATCTCAAGAAAATTTATTAATTATAAAGATCTTTGCCCTGGTGATCAAGTGGTATCCTCAAACCGTGTGTTTTGCATTGAGGTTTAAGAAATATTTTATATTATTTTTTATTTTATTTTGTACTTAAGGGGACAATAAACAGTTGCTACGTTAAGAGTGATGTTGTTCTGTACGATTGCAATTAGGATTGGATTAGTACGATTGGAAGTATTCCGTTCGTATTTCTTGCTGCAAGAAGTATTGAATATTGTTTTTGATGACTGCGGACCCAGCATGCGCTCTTTCACTTGGATGTGTTGTGTAATGTGTTGTAAACCCTGAGATTTTGAAATTTTTACTAATCGTAAAATGAGCATCAGTAATTATAACAATAACTATGTTCTAAGTTATAAGCAACGTCCCAAGCTCACTAAAACGAAGTTTCAGTTCATTGGCGTTCCATCGAAAAAAAAAAAAAACAAGTAAGAGGAGTAAATCCTCTTGTTCTTTTCGATCCCGACGCTACTAGGGTTAGGGTATCTTTCATTTTGCTCTTCCCCCCAGGGGACTTACATCTAGTAAGTACGTGTTTGGTAAACACGGGGCCCTGAGCTAAGTCTGGCATTACTTCCACATACTTGTGCTAGGCTCCTTCCTTTCTCTTTCCTGACCTTTCTTGGTCACCTCTTGTACTTTTTGATCCCGACGATGGGGTATCTTTCATTTTCCTCCTTTTTTTAAAAAAATAATGATGTATGTAATATTTTGAGATATGTTGATATTTGAGTTTTGAGTTGTAATTCAGGAAGATTTTTAGCGGATATGGTTGAGTTATTCGGCGAGTCCCACACGCAGGGAGAGCCATGTTGGCTCTTCTTAGTGCGTAACCGCATTTTCCCTGCCTGTACAAAATTTTATGGCTCTAATGACCTCGATGTCGACGAACCGTAAAGCCCCACAAAATAAAAAAAAAATTGAATACTTAGCTCATCATATTAACATTTCAACTTCTCATTAGGATTCATTGGAAGTAACTCCATATTTTCTGGATGCACTCTGATATGATGTTCGGAAAGTCTGATTGTTACCTTTGAGGTGACTCAGCAGGTGTCAAAGATTTTTATAGAACTCTCTCTCTCTCCCTCGGTTGTTCGCCATTTGTGTAAAGAGAATTGCTTAGGTTTAAAAACAGGAGAAATTTTCCAGCTGTCTGTGTGCACGGTGTCTTCTTAGGTTTCTTGCATTCTAATGAATGATGGTATTGTTCACATTTTTCATGCCTTTCTTGTCTCGCACAATAGTTACGTGTATGTCCAAAATCTTGACATCTATTTCACTTCATTTATGTGGACTATCTGCGGTGATCCGGATAAGCGATTACCTAGAGAATTCGGATAAGGAAAATGATTGTGGCTGAGGGTGTTGCAGATGCTAGTATCAACGATAACGTTTTTACAGAACCTGAAGAATCGTTAGGAGAGTACTTACTGGTTTATTGTAGAGGCTGAAGTTACTACAAAATATAGTACGTAACGTATAGTTGCGAATATATTTTCGACCACGATAAGGCCTGTCACTATTTCGTACTGGAGGGTAACGATACTATAACTCGACTTCGACCATGATTTGTCGGAGTTTAAACACGACACTTCCTTTCGTTTATAGGGAGGAGAGTGAAATATTTTAATATATTATTTGTGTGTACGAAATAAATTTATCCTAAAATAGAAATACATTCCAACATATATATTTTCACGTGTGCACAATTACAAAATAATTAATTCTTATGAAAAAAAAGAATACATATTTGGTAATGTATTATGTACGTACATTCGAATGCACAACTTGGCGTTTAAGGTGTTCATTAAAAAATTAAATTTACTGTACTTCTCAGATATTAGTATTGTAGTATAAAAAGTAGTGATTGAGTATACGGAGAAGGAAAATTATATTAAAGCGAAAACGCAATGAAAGTAAAATATTCTATTCAATGAGAAACTTCATATGAAGCAAGAAGTTGTATGAAGCAATGACGTGTATAAATGTGAAAGCACCAACGATAAATTCAATGTATCTTTTCAATATTCTTGTATTTTTTGTGGGGCTTTAGGAGTCCAATTATCTTGAAGTATTACAAACTTGCTTTCGTATAAAACGCAAGTTCGTTAAAGCAAACAATCACAATCGATGGATAACTCAAGGGATCAGAATTTCTTCTAAAAACAAACATTTATATTATCTTTCAAACCTCAAGAACCAACCACCCGAATTTCATGATTATTTCCGTAAATATAAATCCATTCTTAGAAAAGAGGTCTATGCAGCTAAAGAAATGGAAAATGACACACAGAAACTAGTATCGAACAACAACTAAAACCATGTGGAATATTATAAAAAATTACTCATCCCATTCAGAAAATCGCCAAGAAAACATTTCCCTACTAGACGATGGCAAAATTGTATCAAATTCAAAGGACATCGCAAATTTGTTTAATTCTTATTTCTCAAAAATAGGTAAAATATCGAAATCAGTAACTCAAAACCAATGTCCACCAAATACATCCACACGCATACCGCATTGTATGTTCACTTCCGAGACTAACTCTAGTGAAGTTCTTTAAAAAATAAGTATTCAGCAGGGATAGATGATATACCTGAATTAATAGTAAAATCTTCCTCTCACGTTATATTAAATCCACTCACTCATATTTTCAATAGCTCCTTCTCAGAAGGAGTGTTTCCTGACGAATTAAAGAAAACGAAAGTGAAACCATTACATAAGAAAGGAAATAAACGTGATGTTGAAAACTGTCGACCCATATCACTATTGCCAAATTTCTCAAAAATCCTGGAAAAATTCTTCTATAAGAGAATTTTAGACTTGTTATCGCATAATAATATTCTCTCAAACGAACAGCACGGTTTCAGGAAATCCCTTTCAACTAACAGCGCCATATTTTCTTTTCTAAATGACGTAACCAATTCTCTTCACCATGGAGATAATCCACAAGGTTTTTTCTTGATTTTTCCAAAGCATTCGATGTAATCGATTACGAAATTCTTCTCTCAAAACTGCATTCATACGACATTCGTGAATTGGCACATCAATGGCTAACTTTCTGCTTGAAAGATAGGCATCAGCAAATTGAAATTTTCCATGTTGAAAATGAAATATGTCAACATTACCTTTCAGAAACAAAGCCACTTACTTGCGGAGTTCCTCAAGGTACAAATTTAGGCCTTATCCACTTTTTATTCTACGTAAATGATATGTCATCCACCACACCGGATTGCAAAATTGTTCTCTTTGCTGATGACACAAATCTACTATGTAAACATGTCAATACTCAAAAAGCTCTATCTTACCTCTCGTCTTGGTTTCATTGAAATAGTCTCATCGTTAATTCTTATAAAATAGTATCAATGGCATTACGCAATAGTGTAACTAAATCTCTTCACCCTACATCCCTTTCGCTAAACGGAACCCAAACAAAATTTTTAGGTCTTCATATTCAGGACATCTAATTGAATTACCATATTGACTATCTGAATTCCAAACTAAGCAAATTGTGCTATGCATTCCGAATTTCAGTCAACATTGTTAGTCAACATGTTTCTCGCTGCGCATTTTTGGCAAATGTATATTCTCATTTATGGTATGGCATTATCTTCTGGGGCCAATCCACTCAGAGTATTTAAACTTTTAGAATTCAAAAGAGAATAGGTCGGATTATATGTAAATATCACCCTCGAAATTCATGTAAAACGTTTTTTAGAGAATTAAATATTCTCCCTCTCCCTTGCGTATACATTTATGAAGTAGTCGTGTTTGTTAAGACAGAACTATTAATATCCCACCCCTTCTTTAGAAGAAATAGTCTAATTAACGAATACAACACTCGTAATAAGATTAATATTCATCGTCCAGGCGTGTCAACAACTCTTTGTCAAAGAGACTCTTATCAATCAGGAATAATTTAATATCCTTCCAAAAAATCAAAAAGATATAAATAAATTGAATCTCTTTAAATCCGCGTTTAAAATATTTTTATAAAATATGTTTATATAATGTAAAAATCTACAGATCTTAATAAAAGAAGTTAATGAGAGTTTCAATATCCTAATAAATATTGTTTTCCACGTGACTTCGGATGATGTATGTGACCTTATTATATCCTACACTTCATCACGCCATTGTTATAGTACTCTAGATACTGAATAAATTCTTTTTTCATGCATGTTGATTTTGCTCCTTTTTTAATAGTTTATTTCTAACTGTACTCAACCTTGGCACTGTACTCTGTAGCCCCATCCTGGTCCGGATTTTCCTCTGTGTAATGGAGGATTTTCCTTGGGCGGGAATGTCATTAATACTTTTGTCTTATAATATCGATTTTTTACTGCACTAATATCTACAATTTATTTTGAATAATAAATGGATACTCGTACGTATTTATTAAATAATTTATTTTGTAAATATTAAATCCGCCACTGCCCACGGGCCCTTGATCGGAATTGATGGGATGATCCCTTGCTTGTTTCCGGAGAGTAACATAGTTTATTGCCCCCCACGTGGTCACACGCAGTTTGCAACTACTTTTTTGTCAATAAAGTTTATTATTATTTATTATTATTAATGGAAGTGGTTTAGATAACGATGTCGTGAAATGTGAAACATTTTATTTAAGAGGTAAACTAACTAAAACAATTTGATGAATCAGAGAGTAAATCTACATCCAATGCGAAACGTATGTTGAAAGAACTGTGGAGGCAGCGAAGCCGCTGATGTACCACAGGAATGTCGGAGGGCGCATCACCATCGCTCCAGTCTTTAAGAAGTCCCCTCCAGGACGCTCACTTGGCGGAACCCAAGGGAAATGGAGAGGCTCTGATGTGGGCAACTCCGGGGTGTATTTCTTCCCCTTTCTCACCCACTGCACAGCACAAAAATTATTATGATCAAGGGAAATGGTGATCATCGGACACCCAAACACATTATTGGATTCGTATTGGAAACGGGACAAAATACTATGAAGCATGTTACATATTTAACATAGAGAAGTACAACAAATTTTACACTTATGAGTTAATACTTAGACTTATCAAACAAAAGTTATTCAGTAAAAACTGGGATAAAAATCAGTGAAATTGTAACCTGGTACCGTAAGATTTTTCGGTGGTGAAATGAAGTTAACATTTCTGGTCATGTAGGAAAGAGAATGCTGGGAGATGGCCAGAGACTGGGAGAAAGGGAACTCGCGCAAGTGTACTGCGCACTCTGTCGTCATTTCTCCGCAAACAATGGTATTGCATTAACTGTTATCTTGCAACCAATACTGAGTACTCAACTGAAGACTACAGTAGTCACACTTAAGACTAATTGTCAGAAACCAATTTGTAAGTAACAGTTTTTAATTCTTATTTGTTAATAATTTAATGTTGGAACGATTACTATAATTTAAAGAGCCTAAATAACACTTTAAAAAGTGGTACAAATGGTTATGTGACTTGATCCGGGCACATTCACAATAATATTTTGCATAACGCACCAGCGAACTATCATATACTCTATCCACATGCAAGTTACTTCTGCGCATGCAAAGAAGTTAGTGGTATACTAACGCTCCTAGTGTAGTTTGTTTCAACGCCTGTTAGTGGTGCGCAAGTGAGAGATGTCATGGCGGATTCTGGTCTGGATTTGAGGTTATGTAGATATCAACAACAAATTGAGGTTGGTGTTCTTGTAGTAAGCTTGCATAGTAGTAGTATAGTTTGTATTACAATTTTCAGTACTATTTTAGTCGAAGATACGCTACGAAAAATGCTTCGACTGCACTAGTTCTTTCGAAGTGCGTAACGTAGTTAGCGTCATCAACGTAACGTACGCTAAGAAGCGTGTGCGTTATGCCAAAACTCTTGCCCTGAGCCAGCGGTTCCGGTCCTTTTGAGCATGAGTCACGCTGTAAGATTATTCAAGCTTGACAGGCCCTCTAGCAATTTTTATCAACATAAAATATGCTCTTTCATTTTTATAAGTAAAATGCATAAAAACTACACAAGATATTGATATTCAATCAATGTGAATTTCAGAATTGAGTCTTCTCAACACAGTTTACTAGAAATAATTATAAATTGAAATGTATTGTAATAGTGTTTCGCTAACGTAGAATTACGTACGTTCTAAACAACCAGTGGCGGCGCGAGGGTCCCACCGTGGTAAGAACAGTAAAATAAAAGATAAAAATGAACAAACATGACATGTTTCTGGACTTGATAGAAAATGAAAAACAATTTAATTATTGTCGCAAATGTATTTCTTCTACATAAAATGTGTAGGGACGTATTTTGAAAACCAGCTTTATATTGAACATATGATTTAATTTAAGTAAGGTATACATTTATACAATTTGTTGTTACTTATATTCTGAAGTCAGACAGGAAGTCAAGTTTAGTGGGTACACGAAAATTGGGTTGTTCGCTACTCCGGCTCAGCGCATCGCAACAGAAGTGTCGGAAATATCTATGTAGGAATTCTATGATTTCTCTTTTGTGTTACTGTTACCGGTAAAGAAAAAAAATTAGGCAACGTCGAAAAGGCAGTAGGAAATGTAGCGGGTCAGAGATCTATATAAACTATAAAAACAAAGACTTTTAAATGAAACTGAATAGTAAAAGAATTAATAACGCAAATTGTGTTTTATATTGACTGTAATCTAGTAATTCATTTAATGTATACCTGATAATTGGGTATAATTGTATACGTCACGAGACCAATTTTTTTAAGACCCCATTAAATCTTGCTTCCCCGAATCCTTACCGCCACCACTGCAAACACCTGGAAGTAGCTCTACACAAATTCAGACGCTGGTATTGTTAAAAGACAAGACTTTTGGATAGAAGAAAGTTTTCATTTTTCTACAGAAATATTCTCCCTCCTTGGCAGCATCCTTCGGTCCCCAGAGCGCATAATTTTGGAACCCCAGCCTTAAAGCGACTGCAACGACTCAATGTGCAAAAAAAGAAAAGCGAGGCTACTCACGAAATAGAGTTCGTAGCGGAAGTTAGAGAGGACTCGTATCCTCTCGGGTTCCAGATCACTATCTTCCTTGTTACGCTTGTTCGCGCATTTATCTTTTTCCTCAGGTATTTTCTGGAACCTTCCAAATGAAAATTTTCAACACAATTATGTTAAAAACTAATTTTTATTATATTATTAAAAAATCTTTGGTTTGTGGAATGAGCGTGGAGTCAATTTCATGACATTGTTAAGAAAAGTGGTATAATATGACATCAAGTGTAATTATGACATTTACCTTAAAATCCATTTATAATGCAAATAAACCACTATATTTCCAATTTATAACTGCAGTTTTTAATATTTTTTTCAAACATATAAAGTTATTTTTAAATTTTTGTTACTTAAAACTTTTTCGAACTTAAAAAGTTTGAAGTAAGTATTCCGTTGGACACAATCCTTATGTTTTTTAATTTTTTGTACATTTAGTTGTTTACAAAAAGGAGGAGGCAATACTATACAGTGCAACATTCTACTATTAACACAGAAATACTATAGATTTGGAAGGTTAATATAAAATAAACCAATATGTACACAGCGCGGTATCGCAGAATAATTATGGAAATTAATATTTTAGTTCTTGAGTTAAAGTTTATAATTGTTTATTAGTCTGGTTCTTAACCGAAAAGCTCTTTTTTGATTCTATCTCAGAACAACCTAACACGAACATTATCATTGTTCCACATTTTGAATAATAAAATAATAAAAATAATACCATAATTCATTACCTTACATAGTGAAAATAACGAATGAAAAGTATGTGTTGTAGCGAATAGTAAATACTTGTATTATTCTTATTAACATTCAATGAATCATCAATAAGAAGGTATTCTTTTATTTGAGGTAAATAAATTACGAATACAAAATGTTTGTATGACGCCCAATGAATTACGAGTCATCCTGTTGCCGCTATAAATTATGAATAAAAAGTTGTTTTTTCTTGCAGCAGTACAAAAGCTATGTAACTATCATGGTATTTTTGGTATAGTATATAAAGTTATGCTTCTTTGTGTGGCAAGAAATCAGTAATCCGAATGGTAATCGTTTTGAGATCTAGTATGAGAGTCCTGTTAATCACAATTTCTCTCTGGATTGTCATTCATCGATCAGAAAGAACATGTTGTTACTTTGGGAATTGAACAAAAAGGTGAAGAAATAGAACTTATTAAGAGTATATATTTATTTAAAACGTTTTAATGCTTCTATTACTAAGAAATTTAATTCTTTGATCTCATTACACGTAAATGATACTAAAATTAAAAAAATACGCAGTTTTCGTCCTAAATGTTTTTCATCGCATATTCTATCTTTTACTGAACACGTAAATAATTAATGGAGGAGATATATCGTTACGTCACTTCATTTTTTTGCTGCTTATTACGAATGTAATTAATTTTCGTAAAGGATGGGAACAAAAACGAAATTCTTACATCATTTTAATCATAAGAAGACTTTAATGAGTATATCAGACGCAACTTTTATCCATTATATCGAGAAATTAATTTTTTTGGAAAGTGCAGGAACTAGGGATTTTTTAAATTATTTTTTGTCAGTACTGTATGGTATAACATCTCCAAAATCCAATTTTATCAATTTGTTTTTCCAAAATTTACATGCGATGCTGGAAAGGGAAGGATTTTTAAAATAATATTAATTATATTTGATTAATTATAATGTACAAAAATGTCAATTCGTATAATGAATCATGGTTATTCAAGGTTCGTTTTATGGATAACTAAAAAATAAGACCTGGGTACGACGCAAGGAAACTATACTCATGAGATGGCACTCATGGAAAGCGTACAGGCGGCAACGAAACTTGAGCGTCATCTCACTCTGTTTATTGTAACTACTTCAATGGCAGTTAACTTCTTTGTCCAAACTTAATGTTTCCCAATCCATCAAGTGATCATTAGTAATGCAATTCTGAGGTAACTACACTTTGTTCTACTGATTTTAAATTTCTTTTCTGTTTTTTAACCCTCTTTTTGTTTGACCTACGTGGCTAGCATTACAATCTGTACATTTTATTTTGTATACTACGTTGTTAGTAATCATGTGATCTTTCTTATCTTTCCCTTTCGTTTTCAAATTATTCCTTTGATTTTTAAATGTTGAAATCAATTTCATATTCTCAGACCAGTAATCTATGAAGTGAAGGATTTATGAACTTGTTACAAGGAAACACTGCATAAATAATGTTATCTACTGGAGGTTGCGTTAGTTGTTGCCTGTTTTGAAGGTAATATAATCTCTTTTTAATCTTTTGAATGAAAAATTCTATGGGATAGTTATTAGCGGAAAGTACGTTGCGTAATATTAACTAGAATCCAGGACGGTGTAATTCCACGTCGAAACGTAGTGAGCTATTCACAAAAATGAAAAGTATTATTCGTCCAATAAAGGTCGTAAGTTATAATTATTTTTTAATTAAATAATGATAAATTATTAATTATTATTAAGAAACTAATAAAAGAATAATAATTAATTAGTTAACACGAAAAATTTTCCACTCGTGTACTTGACATCAACACCATAGAAGTAAAATACTCGTGCTATTGCATTTAAAAGCACATGGCCCTTTCTATGGCTTCCTACAATTTACAGGGTGGAACATATATTATGTGGCAACGGTGTACCATTGGCCGGATTGGTTAAATGCGTTTCAGCGAATGGATTGCATAGGTATTCATATTCTTCGTGTAAAATGAATATGAATTTAAAGTAATTATATATTTATTGTGGTCTCGCTATATTTTTTCAGCTTCTATGATATTGACGACTAAATATATTAACGTGTTTGCTCTTTGAACCTCTCTTTGGACGGCCGGTCGGCCTACGAGACCGGTGTTGTCAAGCGTTCGACTCCAACCAGGTAATTGTAGGAAGCCATGCTCTTTCCTACCGAGACAAATGAATTTGAAGTAGTTACAATAACCAGCGTATGATGGCGCTGAAGATACATGTTGCCACGTGAGTTGATGACACTTTTCGTACACACAGATAAGGCTACCCCACTCCATGAGTGCCATCTTCTGTGTATAGTCTCCTTCGTACGACGTCACGATACCGTGCTGGACTCAACGCCACCTGGATTACATAGAACCGTAAAGCAGTCTAATATTATACTGTCGCGACAATAAAGGCAACACTTGCAGCTTGGCACAGCGGCGCCTTCAATTGGCGAGCGAGTATCACTACGTTTAGATAAATATTCGTCCTAAATGATATATACTGATAACATACGGTAATCAGAGCCGATAGCTATATTGGCAAAAACTATGGACAGAAGCTTGAACCACTTGAGTCAGTAGAGTTGGAGTAGTATGTGTTAGACATCGCTGATATACGTATATTTTGCATTTTTGACCCTAGGGTGCAAATGCGTGGGGGAAAAAAGAAGCACGTCCTGGCGTCGGCTCAAGGGCTTAAATGAGACATCCCTGTCGAGTTATTAGGTTGTGGTGTCATTAAAGGCCGAGTTATAGACAAAAGACACGCGAGAGGGAAGCGTGTCATTTTGAACTCTCTGGAATATTTTCCGAACATTACGTTCGATTAAAACTGAACGAAAGACATACCATTCAGAGCAAATAGGCAAACATTTCATAGACGAACAAGATTTTACTACAGTTAAAACTGAAAAAGTTAGTAACAAAAATGTTTTGAAAAAAGAGATTGCTGAAGAATATCATTGACGATTGTGAAGACATCACGAGACAAAATGACTTATGCTAATAGACGAATGATAGTTATGCTCAGAGAATTAGTAACACCGCTTATTTCGCATGTTGCAAACTGCTACTCCATAGATACAACGCCGAATAGAGGAGAAATGTCGCTTCAAAACAGGAAAGATAGGGTTAAAAGACAAAGGGGATAATTTTGCAAAATTTGTTGAAGTAGAATAGGTGGGGATGGTATAAGTAAGTAATGATAGTAAGTTATTAAGAAATGTAGAGAAGCTGAAGGAAGAGATAGAAGTGCCAACAAAATAATTTACTAACATGAACATTCAACAATATGCATTAAAAATAAGGAAGAATTCAAATGATACAAAACAGTGGCTGTGTACTCGATGAAATCTGGATGAGTTGCAGCGATGAAATGACGCTGATATAATTTTCCAAATGCCTCGTTGTACAGCCATGACGACGTCATTTTTAGTTGATGTGACGGCTGGAGTTATGTTCAGATGATTTGGTTGAATTTAGTTGATGTGGCTTATGGTCGAATGCTAGTCTATTGGAGAGCGCGTGGGTGTTTGACCTTAACATTGTCTCGTGGTCTGACTAATTGTGAAGAGATAATTGGTGCCTGTTCAAGACGATTTGGGGAGAAGCCTCCTGCTTGAGGGCAAGATGAGTTGTGAATGAGCGAGCTAGTGACAATAATCGTCTGCAGTCGCAACCATGCATTATATCACCACGCGCCGCGCGCCAATCGTGTGACGTCTCAGTCGATCACGTATCGATCTGCAGATATCGATTGTCCAGCTAATCGAGTGAAAACGACATTAGACGAATTTAAAGCTGGCAAGGAAACAGAATAAAAGTTACTGTGAATTTCTTGATGATTTGAGATTTGTTTATCAACACAATTTTTACCCTATTCTTCTCTTTTCTTGAACTCACAGGCGTAGTTTTTGAATCAACTTATGAGATTTCAGAAAATAATCCACAGAAGATAAACTACTGAGAAATATGACTCATTTGCATAAAAGTGTGTTGAGTTCAAAGAGTCAAGTTAAATGTGATTAACTAGGAACTATTTGACACGGGGCCATGGACTGCTATAGACCTATCAGTTTGCTCTCCTGAAGTTGCTGATATCTTTCAATGGAAGGTAGAAGATGATCTGCATGGTAGCGACCATCATCCTATCTGCTTGTTCTTGCAGGAACGTGCGACTATTCCCGATTGCAAGCCACAAAAATGGATTCTCAGTAAGGCTAATTGGACACAGTACCGTTCCCTGTCTGTCTTCAGAGAAACAGGTAGTGTCCAAGAGAGGGTCGACCATCTGACCCAGGTGATTCATCACGCCGCTGATGAATCCATTCCTAAAACATCTATTTTTCCGCGAAGACCTCATGTCCCCTGGTGGAACGACGCATGTCGGTCCGCTATTCGGGCAAGGCGAAGAGCATTGCGGAGATTTAAGGCTAGTCCATCTCCGGTAAACCTCGCCGCATATCGGATTGCTAGAGCAAAAGCGCGCAGAACTATCAAAGAATCCAGATCCACCTCCTGGAAAGAGTTTCTAAGCACCATTAAGAGAACAACATCATCCACTAAAGTATGGGAGTCAATCCGAAAGATATCTAGAAGGTATTCTCGAGTCCCAATAACTGGACTCAATTATCGGGGTCACGTTCTCACCAACAACAGAGAAATGGCAACAGCAATGACTGAATATTTTGTTGACCTAACATCTACAGCAAACTGCGATCATGATTTCAAGAGAAAAAGGGAAACAGCAGAGAGCACTTCTTTTGACTTTCGTTCCACCAACTGGGAACCCTACAACTTTTCCTTCTCTATGTGGGAACTTGAGTCAGCTCTAGCGACAGCCCACAACACTGCTCCTGGCCCTGATTCAATTCATTATGAAATGCTGAGACAACTCAGTCTCGAGTCGAAAGAATACCTTCTGGATATCTTTAATCTTTCATGGTCCGAGGGAGTATTCCCTAATTCCTGGAAGTAAGCAACGCTTATCCCTTTACTAAAACTAGGTAAGGACAAAACGAAAATCAATAGTTATCGAAGCATTGCCTTGACAAGTTGCGTTGGTAAAACTCTGGAGAGAATTATCAACCGACGTCTCGTCTGGTATCTTGAACGGCATGACTTGCTGAGTCGATCTCAGTGTGGTTTCAGGAAGTTCCATTCCACCCTGGACAACTTACTTCTCCTGGAAACAGCAATTCAAGATGCTTTCGTCCGAAGACAACATCTCATCGGAATATTCTTTGACATCGAGAAGGCTTACGATACTACTTGGCGTCATGGCATTTTACAACAACTCTATGCCTGGGGATTTAGAGGACGTCTTCCTCTGATGCTCATGTCCTTTTTGGATCAACGTTCCTTCCGCTATAGAATTGGAAGAGACACCTAGGATCTCCTTCAAGAGAACGGTGTTCCTCAGAGCTCAGTCTTGAGTGTGACCTTATTTGCAGTGGCCATAAACAGCATAACGTCTGCTGTAAAGAATCCTGTTTTACACTCTCTTTTTGTCGATGACTTTGCTATCTTTTGTTCATCACAGAGTGTCACAGGTGCGGAGCGACAAATCCAACTCGTCCTGAATAGATTATACCACTGGTCGAAAACGACAGGTTTTCGTTTCTCTGCTGAGAAAACACGCTGTTCTTTTCAGTAGGAGACCAAGCCTTTTGGCAGAACCTCACCTCGCCCTGGGGAATAACGTTCTCAAATTCTATCTTTTCGTGAAATTCTTAGGTCTAATCTTTGATCAGAGACTGAATTGGATTGAACATCTGACAGACCTAAGAGTAAGAACATTAAAGTCTCTGAATTTATTGAAGTGCCTCAGTAGCAGGGAATGGGGCGCTGATCGCTACTCCCTGCACCAGTTTTATCGAGCATTCATAAGATCTCGGCTCGATTATGGCTGCGTTGTATATAGCTCTGCTCGTGCAAGCTATTTAAAGAAGTTGGATAGTGTCCACCATGCNGTGCAAGCTATTTAAAGAAGTTGGATAGTGTCCACGATGCAGGAATTCGACTAGTAACGGGAGCATACCGCACTAGTCCCATTCCGAGTTTGTATGCCGAGAGTGGCGAACCATCTCTTTACCTCCGGCGGCAACTCCTCATGCTTTGACACTTTTGTCATGTGCTAACTTTACCCGACAATCTGGTGCACAATGCGGTTTTTCATCCATCCTCTTCTTCCATCCGTTGCTACAACAACAGACTGAGAGCAATCAAACCTTTTGGATTTCGCTCAAAACAAATTTTGGAAACCTTAAATATACGCACACCTAATGTCTTACATCAAGGTTTTAGTAAGTCTCCCCCTTGGGCTTTGCACAAGCCGAAGATTATTTTCGATCTTCTGCATCATGACAAAAAGAACACTCCAGCTCCGATGTTGAGGGTATACTTTCACCTAATCCTCTACAAACACCGGGTCCATATCCCTGTGTTTACGGACGGGTCGAAGCAAGCTGATGGTGTTGGCTGCTCCGTAGTATTTCCCCGTAAGACCTGTGGCTACCGTCTAGGCGACTTGTGCAGCGTTTACACCGCTGAGTGCTACGCCATATTAAGAGCATTGCGATCAACAAAGTGCTCCTGCGGATCACATTCCTGATTTGTTCTGATTCGCTGAGTGCCCTTCAAGCAATACAGAATATGTATCCGGCTGATAAGTTGATCCAGAACATCCAGGAAGTGCTTCTCTCACTGCAAGGGGATGGAAAGAACATAATGTTTTGCTGGATTCCCGGGCACGTGGGTATCAGAGAAAATGAGGAAGCAGACGTTTCCGCAAAGTAGGCATGCCTTAAGACTCGCGTGGATTTCTCCATGATTCCATAACGAGATCTCATAAATTCCATCAAGATGAGGATTCCGAGTGAATGGAGCAATGAGTGGTTAGCTGTTGAAAGGAATAAGCTCCGATTTATCAAATCTTCTGTTAAGTCATGGAGCAGTTCCTGTAGGCCAGCCTGACGCGACGAGGTCTTGCTAACCCGCCTGCGCATAGGACATTGTCCTCTTACTCATCGGTATCTCTTACTACTTGATGATGAACCCGTTTGTGAGGAGTGTAGCTGTTCTCTGACAGTGCGTCACCTACTAACTGATTGCAGAAGATACTCAAGTATAAGGAGACAAATTGGTCTGGGTGCAGATTTACCAACAATTCTCGGAAATGAAACGGTTAATGTTAATAATCTATTGAATTTTATGAGTAGATCGGGGCTCCTCCCACAAGTTCTCGAAAGGGTTTAAAAATTTGTATTCCTTTTTCATCTTTCCTGTCTTCTTTCTTTTCATCGTTCGTTTCTGTAATTAGAAAATATAATCTTTAGAAATTGTTTTCCTTTTTTGTGTTATAATGTATTGGTATTGTTTTCTTTTCTTTCATCTTTGTATTTATATATTTGTTGAATTCAGGAGGGTTTTTTAGTGGGTATGGTCGAGATATTCGGCGAGTCCCACACACGGGGAAGAGTCACTACGGCTCTTCTCTATGGTGCGAAACTGCATTTTTCCCTACTTGCATGGGCTCTAGTGTCCTCGATGTTGACGAGCNAAAAAATTAACTAGGAACTGCGGGAGAGAGTTCGATGAATAGAAACTTTTGATAGAATGAAGTCATAACTTGAAAAAAATGTAATGGAACTAGTTTGTGTAGAAGGAATAGGTGTTTATAGAATTATGAAGTCAGTAGTAAGGAGCTGGAAAAACAGAAGTAACATCTTATACAGGAAACTGAAATGACAATGGACGAGTTAATTAACGTTAGAGATAAAAGAGCAAATTGTATATTGGAGAAAATAATTCAAAATGAAACGGAAAACGGTGATAAAACAAATGCTAGAGGCGGTAGAAGAAATAGAGAGAGCAGAAAAAAGCCGATAATAAAACGTGGAGCACGAGTATAGGTGAGAAGACACAGGTAAGTATTATGCTATTTCAATATCAAACAAGTCACTGGCACGTTAATTATAAGAATAAGGGTGTAGAATTGATAGTTGTTGTTCTTTACAAATCCACATTCGAGAATGGGTTGATTTTGTATCATAACTATGGAAAAAGGATGTTTGTGGAAACAAATGGAATCTCGGTTATTGATCTGACATCAAATAGAATAAAAGGGGCATATATAAGTTCAAGGATATTACGGTCTGATTTATATACAGACCATTTACGAATAAAAATATTTATAACGGGGTAAAGGAAATGGGTTACAATTAAAGAATACTTCAAAGTTACAGATGATTATATTTGAAGCAGATAGATCGAATAAAAAATTATTGCAAATATAAGATTATAAAATACCCGGGAAAGGAACAATACATGAACAAGTGGATGCACTCCAGCTCAGACTGTTAAAGACACGTGCAACATGCGTCAAAAGAGAAGGGAAGGTTGTGATAAACCGAGTAAAATGGTCGCCAAAAGAGTAGGGACATAAAAAAGAGAAGATCAGAGCAAGATTAGAATTACAGACAACATGGTGGCAGGGAAAATTGATAGAGGAGAATTTAGCAGGATATAAAACGAAGATATTGGAATTTAAGGAGAAACTGGCCTTGAAGAAAAAGTTGTTGAATGTTTGGCATACGCGGATGATATGTTTCTGGAAACACGCTGATTCAAGAAGGAAACATGAGAAAGATACACACGAGGCTTTATATATTTGTGGCATGATATTGCAAAAGGTATAAATTAAGAGTTGTCACAGGAAAGGAGGAGGGTAATGTGGCATGGACTCATAACAAAAAATTAAAGAAATTTTTCTGTGCAAATTTATGGTAAAAAAATACAGATAGTGGAAAAACAACGTTACCTGAGCATCATAATTGATAAAAGATTGAATTTGGTTAGAAAATTTAGATTGTAGAGTTAAGAAGGTCTACTATAGCATGACGAGGGTAGGGATAATGCACTTGAGTGTAAGGAAGCACGAACTGCGAATATTTTAAGTTGGCAGTAAGGCAAATAATATGCTATGGATGCGCAATGTGGGGTCATCGAGTTCCAAGAGTGCATTTTGAGAGAAAATGGAATGGGTTAGAGCGGAGATGTTTAATGCAAGTTGTTATCAACCTTTATCGACCGAGACAAGGAGTAATGCCAATAGACATTACTTACATTAGATAAAATTTCAATACCTAATGTAGAAAAGAGGCGATATTATTAAAGAATGAATAACTTCTCGTCACAGATACAAAAGCCCGAAGTCTAGTAATAAAGGAATGGATTAATGGATTGTAAATCAGATGGGGTACGACAACGAATGGACTTTGTGTAGAGGAAAGAGAGACGTTGACGCATATATTGTGAGTGTATATTAATTGCACGACAAAGATATAGGTACATATTAAAGACTAGATGTATTCAATATGTTGGATTGCGGTATTTAATAGATGCAGATCAAATACACAAGCCAGTGGTCAGACAACAGACATAACTGAGACAGGAAGAAAATGAAGAATACAGAAAACACAATGAAGTGAAAGGTCAAACGACCAGTAGACTAGATAGTAGATCTAAACTAGACAGTAGTAGAATGTGTATCAGGTATTGCATTGCAATGGAGACTAAGTGACCTTATGGTTAAAATAAATGAATAAAAAATGATAAAATAAGACAGTTATAATCGATGGCAAGTATAGGCGCAACCGTCACTAACTGCAAGTTCAGCATAGGGAAGTTGTATGGTATGTCGTGACTGTATGGTATTAGACTGTACCGGTGAGTTTCTGTCGCTGGCTGCATGGCTTGATCGTGATGTAGTTCCTGTGACGTTGAGTCAGAATGGCTTTCGTGACGTCAAACCTCGTCGGGTTCAGGTCGCTTTATTTCGTCGGCGCGGAATTGTTTGTACTTCTATCATCTACCGCATGAAGGTTTTGATTCACCTGGAAAAGAAGCCAAGCAATGCTCCTTGGCAAGTGATAACGACGGAAGTGGGTTCTGCAAGACACAATTGACGTGCTGCCCTTCCGCTCAAGCATGCTGGAAAATTAGTTTTGTTCTCCAAGCCACATTCATCAAAGCGTCGCATATAGAAGCTTGATCGGCGTAGTCTATATTTTATTCCCTCTGGATTTCTCAACCAAGCCAAACCCATACACAGCTCCTGAAGATTATAACAAAATTCCATTGTTACATATAGTTTTGTCTATTTCCTTTAAGAAGAGGAAGACATAATTTATGGCATACACTGATTAATCAAAAATGTCTATATGGTTCTAGGGTCAGATACTGGACGACAGCTGATCAACGCAAATCCTTATTTATCTTACCCGAGAATTAATTGGTCTATTTATTATGAAAACGAACGAATCACCACATGGACTAAGCAATGTTTTCTATTCTATTGAGCGAGCAATTATTTTAAGAGTATTATGTGTATGTATATTTCTGGATTATTCTTAAGAACACGTCAAACAATTTTAATAAAATTCACAAAATTAGAAGTATTTTGACTTGAAGTATTTTGCGTTCTATCACAGTTTCACTTCCTAAAGAGTCATTGAAGTACTTTTTTAAATACTTCAAATATGTATGTTATGTATTATAAGTATACTACGCTAGTACAACTCAGTAATGATACATCTGTATTAAGACTATCAATATAGCAAAGTTCGTATATGATTACACTCTAAGGATGAGTAATGTGAAATTAGTCGGGGAAAATGTCAAATGTCTCTTCAGTATCTGCTTTCACAGTTGTTTGCACGATACACGCGTGACTCACACTTTTTTATTTTATTAGGTGCAAATTTAATAAAATCTAAAAAACATGGCTACACATATTCCAGCGCAAAGTAAACAATGGCATGTAATTCAGTGCTGGAAGCAAATGAGATTCTTAGTTTAGATGATGACATTCTTCACGCAATAAGGTTGGTTCTTTCTAGAAACCTTGCACTTTATTAAACAATTTAAATTTTCCTTGCACTGATATATTTTATTCATTTCTATGCTGGTTGTTTTGGTACCTCTTCTACTGATCGTATTTGAAAATTTCCAAATGTTTAATTTTTTCAAATGTAAGTACTAAACTCAATTTCTCAAATAAATTGACCAAATCCAGCCAAGAATCACGAACCTAGACTTTAATTTAATATTTCCCTTGGTCTGGTTTTCTCCTGAATGTCATTTTGTAAAACACATTCGTAAGAGAGATAAATTTTATCTATTATAGTGGTACGGATTACTATATATTTAACGAATAATCGTCTAGTCTCTATTGACGCCACCATGGTGGAAGGATATATTCGATCAAGCCAAATGAGTGCTAATGTATATTTGGCGTTCGAAGAGGCTGGATTGCGAGAGGAATATGAGAAGATAATGATATCGTCTAACATACAGTATTTCTCTAAATTATTGGCAATGACTCAAATTTAATTTCTTAAATGAACCCTTATTAAGATCATTAACATTTTCTGTAATTTGAAATCAAATTTGCAAATAATACTTTTGGAATTTTTTGCCCCGAGAAGATACCTTAAACTATACTTTGCATGTCTGATTAAATGTTACTCATACAAATAATGGTTTTTATTAGTGAATTGTTTTTTGAGACAGAATATAATAGGATATAACAAGAAGTGTATGTTGAAAGTAAATTGCATTCCAGCAATTTGAAAAATACTTTTAGAACATCTTGAGATAGCAACGGCAAAATACACCAGTTCGTCAGGGGAAGAAGAGTGTACGCTAGGAATAATCAAAGAACTTCAAAATTACGTAAATATTGTAGCGGTTATACTACATTCTATTAACTTTCTATTAATATTCTATTGATTAACCATTCTAGAAGGTAACGAATGAACTTATTAGTCTCGATGGTACAAATTTCTTCTAGAACAAGACAAAGGAAAAGTGCTGATAACAATGTGCTTTCAACAAGCCCCAAAAAAACAAGTGACGAAAATAGTGCAACCCACCAATCCGGACATAATTGGAGAAAAACGACATTTGTTTTTATTAGAGACAAGCATCACTCCGAGACGATCTGTGCTAGCGAACGCACACTCTAGCCCCGTCACTCCATACGAGTCATGACGCGAGTAACTCAAAAGTGTCAATATTTGATCGCGACCAAATACGAGTGCTATACTTACTAACTGCTTTTCGACCACAAAAGCTTGCGAATATTTTACCGAGCTTCTGTACAAGTGTGTTATGAACTAAGTGTATCTTTTATATTTGTCATTAGCTTCAGTGCATGGAACTCTGTAATGGAACAAAGTGTACATAAAGAATGGTTGGTAATTTTCCAGTAACTCTTAATCTCTGACTTCCATAAACTTTGAATTGTGAACAGCAAAGTGGAACCCGGAGGACTTCGTGAGTACGCGTAAAACTGTTATAATCTGTCTCATCAGGAATTGTGTGAGCATTAACTGAAAATTATCAATCCAACAACAAGAGACAAACTGACTAGCTGACTAAAGTAAATGTATTTTATATGTCGTGCACCGTCCTTGCAAATATTTCAGTTTGTCCTATTAAATTGTCAGTGCCTTATCATATTGAACCTGCGCGTATTATGCTTGTAACTTAGCGTAGTAGTTCAATTTAACCTTCTTAGTATAATTGTTTTTATTTTGTAGGGGAAATCAAAAATACGAACACGCAATCACTTTCTGAATCATTAAACATCATTTAGGCACTTTAAATATAACTCACAATTACACCCCCGACATATTCATTACTAGTTGGGTAACCGCGGCCTTGAATTTTGTAATGTGCCTGCAACTTTATTTTTCTCACGTTCCGATTGATTTACAATGACATTGTTACCCATTACTGTTGGTGGTTCGATAGCATTGACGTTTATCATCAATCAAAAACCAAAAACGATGCAATTTTCATTTTTTTTTTTAATTTAAAAAATTAGTTTTTAATTTTTTTTAGACATATCCCTCCCCCAAGGGTTGCTAGTGGTTTCATTCTTCCATGAGGGCTGAATGTACACTTACACGATATTACACTATCAACTCGGTGACGCCGAAAACTGTGGACTCATCACACAATCTGTTTTGTCGATAACTTCTTCATGGCGTCCTCCTCCCTTGGGATGATGGGTTTTATACGGGCTGATTGTGAACTTTGGCAAATAATGATTTCAACCCAAATATCCGTCTTTATAGTTCATTTTTACATATCATGTCCTTCCCAAATGGAGAATATCCCCTTGCAGGGGGTGATCGTGGTCTCAAGTGGTATTTAGAGTGTGATTCTGCTCTTTTGCGTCTTAAAAACGATGTATTCAAACCCAATATCGGTTTTTCTTATATTTTTTTCCTGTTCCCGTTCCCATCCCTATCCCAGGGGTGCTAGGGATACGTTAACTCCAATGTGGACTGATTGTGAACTAACAATGCATCGATGAAGTTGATATCCATCTCAACAGCACCGAAAAGTATGGTTTCGAATCTAATATCAGATTTTCCCTTTATTTTTACATGTCACTCTCTTACCACCCGCGTCCAAGGAATGACAGGGATATCTTACCCCCACAGTACTTGTTGTCAGATAGTCAGTCATATGTACAAAGTTCGGTTGAACTTTCTCACGGCACTTCGTTCTGGAAAAATGAATAAAGTTGTAAAAACATTTTCTTGATCTTAATCTTGATCAAGGTATGTAACACAAATTTCGAGGGCGCTTCCTTACATGGCTTCAAATGAAGTAAATGATGTTAATATCTCTTATATTTTATCACGCCATTGTTAAAGTACTCTAGATACTGATTAAATTCCTCTTTTCATGAATGTTGTTTTTGCTCCTTTTTGTTTCTGATAGTTTATTTCTAACTATACACGACCTTGGCACGATTGTGTACATTGTCTCTGTAGTTCCATCCTGGCTTTTTCTCCGGTTTTCCTCCGGGTAGTGGCGGATTTTTCTTGGGCGGGAATGTCATTAAGACTTTTGTTTTACTAATCTCGAACTTTTACTGCTCAAATATCTACAATTTACTTTGGAATAATAAATGACTAACAATACGTATTTGTTAAATAATTTCTTTTATAAATGTTAAATCCGTTATTGCCCTTGGGCCCTTGATCAGAAGGGATGGTCCCTTACTTGTTTTGCGTTACGTAATTTAGTTTATTGCCCCCCCTCACGTGGTCATACGCAGTTTGCAACTGCTTTTTGACAATAAAATTTATTTATTATTATTATCATTAAAGTTTTATATTACCTTCTGTCAAAAGTGCCCTGAAATCAGAAATAGCTAATAAAAGATTTACGCGAATTATTGTAATAGCTTATATACTTAAATACTTATATAATTTAATTAATATTTGCTGCTATAACAAGTGACCCAAATATTGCTTTATGAAGAAAATAGACAATGTTCTGGAATCAGATATAATTAATGTAAAGAAGCTTGTAAACAACAATGAACCTATTAAAGGTAATTTCAGTTGGCGCAAGAGGAACAGGTTACCCTTGGACTGTCGTTAACAGGGTCTCATGTTTAACACATATGATGCGTGGGCCTCAATAATTAAATTTTCAATATCCTTCCGAACACTTATATTACAAAACGGTACAATTAGCCTCGAATCTGAACTGACACTTAATTCTCAATTTTGACCTCAACTTTATCAATAGCAACCTCAATTTTACCTTTAGTTTTAGGAATATATGTAATATTGCGCTGTCTTAGAAATATTCCGGCACCTTCAATGAGCGTTCTTTGCGAAGAGAATTTACAAGAAACTGTGGAAATTGCTATTCGCGAACAAAACTGGTGGGTTCAACAGAATTAGCGGCTATCTATCAAGTGAAGGGCATTACCTGGTTCATCAATTTTCTTCAAATCGGAAATTATTTTTCATACCATTCTTCATCATTTTCACAAACAAAATAATCAAGATTGAAAATGTGACAACAGCTTATAAGAGATCAAGAATCAAGAGACTTACGTCATGACCTTTCGGCAAAATTGATATGTCCAGTAGGGGCCAAAATTCCACGTAACCTTTTTCCTCTTTAAAGGGTTCCTTACTTCTTCCCATGATCAATACTGAATACGGACCTGATCCATCATACACTTCTACGATCGTATTTTCAACAGTCTGAAACTAAACAACGCAATCAGTTGTCACAGCATTCCTGAAAAACGTCCGCACAGAAAAATATTTCCACCAATGCTATTACATTCATAAGTTCCCATAGCACGACGTCTTTACCAACTTCAGTAGTGTCCAATTGTCAGGGGTACCCACAAAGAAAGGGGGAGTAGTGACGCAAACTGCGTCATTGATTTTTTTGGTGGGGGTTCAAAAATTGAGTTTTTTGAAATTGAGATATTTTTTGTGGGGCTTTACTGCTCGTCGACATCGAGGTCTTTAGAGCCCTAAAACTTGTACAGGTAGATAATGCAGTTACGGACTAAGGAGAGCCAACATGACTCTCCCCGCGTGTGGGACTCGCCGAATGACTACCATACCCACTGAAAACCCTCCTAAATTACAACTCAAAACTCAAATATCAACATATCTCATTTTTTAAAAGAAGAAGAAAGAGGAAAATGAAAGTTACCCGAGCGTCGTGATCGAAAAGAAGAAGAAGGTGACCAGGGAAGGTCAGGAAAGAGAAAGGAAGGAGCCTTACACAAGTACGTGGAAGTAATGTCAGACTCAGCTCGGGGCCCCGTATTTGCCAAACACTTACTTACTAGATGTAAGTCCCCCGGGGGGTTGAGAGTTGAGAATATTTAATAATAATTAACAAATAAAAATAATTAAAAATAGCATATGTTAAAATGAAAAATCATTGCAATGTATCATTGCAAAACTTTACGGAAATTTTAACATGATAAATAATTCCAATTCATTTCTGAAACTGACGATGAATCTTAAAAATTTATGTCACGCAGAACCGTTATCGAGACCACTGAATATGCAGGCGTGAGCGTGGAATAAGGTCTGGTAGGTCACCCCGTGTCTGTCAAAAACCCGGAAGACTCATCACGTTCGCGTGGAGCAAGAAGTGACAGCACATACCTACCTATACGGACTACACATACGTATCTTGCAATGGTAAGATACCACACCAGACGGTCGATCTAGAAAATGTTTCATTGTTCTTTGCACTGAAGATCCATTGCTTTATCTCCAGTGTTTTAGTTTACTGTGCGTGATTGAGGTCGGAGCTTAATCGTGTATCTATTCTGCTGCGTTCCTCTTTTCCACGTGTTGTCGTTCTGGAGCCTACATGTTTCAGTGCTTTACCGGATTTGTTGAATAATCAATTTTTTACTGTGTTAACAATAGTTATTAAGTAAGAAACGAAGTCTGTACAAGAAGACATATATTGTAATGATTGTTCAATGGAACAGTTAGACACAACGAGTGGATAGAACTTTAAAAAATAATGTAAGAATCAAAATACATAAAACGAAGTGTAACGGTAGTGGATCTTGTAAACAGTTGTCTGAGAAAGCATCAAGCGTTTCTGCGTGCGGTTTAAGGTAAGAACAGAGGTGAAAAGACAAGTCGTTTCTCGAATTGTACGTAATGAATGTCTTCATTAATATAAATTTATTTCTCGAACATTTACAGTCACGTCCACCTATTTTTGTTACAAATTATGCAACACTTTTCTTCAGGACTTTCCTGGCCTACGCTTCTTAAAATCGAGTGACAAATATATCAATTGCCTCTTCCTCTTCTTTTTATATTTTACATGTGAAATAGGGGACATGAATCTCATGTGCATTTGAAATGTTTGAAATCTGGGTTTAGAATCTGAATATATATAGAATCTGAGGGTGGTTCTTTAAAATTAAAAAATAAATTCAAACTCTACCCTGCTGCGTTCCTAATTATTAGGAGATGAAATGTAATTTCAAACCTAATTATTTATTTTAACATTATTTAAATTTCTTCCTTATCAGTAAAATGGGTGTACGTGATGAACATGCTTTTTACTTTCAAATACGTGGTATGGAGACAGTATTGTAACCGAAAAACATTCGCGAGATTTTGACAGAAATATTCGTTTTTAGAATTCCCGATGCTCAACGTTTTTTTAAATACGATGTCCGTCTCTCTGTCTATCTGTGCACATCGATTGCGCTTAAACGGTTTAGTCAATTTCATTTATATTTAGCGTAGCGTATGTTGTTGATGCACGTGCTCTGAAATGCTTTTACCTGTGGTCTTCATATTTATTATCCTTTTCATTAAAGTATAATTTGGAAAATATTAACAAAAGCGGCTCATTTTTTCCAAGGTTTGGCATAAAAGTAGGAAAATTATGTCTCTTATTCGAATAATTACCTCTTTTATTTTTCACGTGAATCTCATTTATTCACTATATCGAGAGAGTTCAAAACTATTTAGTGGTGCAGATGTACTGAACAGAGGGAGATATCAGCTTTAGAAAATAATTGTCAGTAAAATATCGGAAGGCGGCTGGCTATCTTCGCTGTTACCACTTCTTCGTTTCGAGACATCTTGACACAGAGATTCTTCCTGACATATTCCCTTTCGCTCACACTAACATCCTTGCCCTTCACCGTCGGAATGATTCACCTACTGGATCATTCTCCATTCAAACAATTTTTACCATGCAAATAAAAGGCTACAAATTTATTTAATTTTGTACAAAATTTCAAGAAAAGTTAAACCAAACAACCATTTTTTAGCAATCCCCTGTCCCTTTATTGTATACGGAGAAGATTAAAGTACTTTTGACAATATCAATATAGAATTCATGAAAATGATTGCTTTTTTCTTTTTAAAGTTAGTTTTGTGTATTATATAGTTAAGGGTCTTAAAACTGAATCAGAAAGCATGTGCATTGGTTTTTCTCACTGGTTTTAATTTGGAGTTAGAGTTAAGAGGGATAAATGTATTTTATAATTCTAAAGTTTTTGAATTTTGTCAAAGGCGGGGTGGGGGTAATTTTTCTTTGTGTGTTTGTGTAGGACGAGGGGCTCGCAAGTTTTGCGGGGGTCTGCGTCATAGGAATGGCAATAGGAGTGAAATAGTGGACCGCAACCTTAAGTACTAATTACGTGTAAACCATAGAAAACATCTTCAATGTACTACGCACGGAAAAGCAATCGTCAGTTCATTATTATAACTTGATAACTCGAAGTTGATTTTGCCTTTTACCTCTGGGGACGCCGACTCAAACCCGGTCTTATCCAAGTAGAATCTGAGGAGGTACAATCCCTGCCTATCATTCCACCACAACATTAACTCATAATCATTCACCCCCATGTCATTCACAATCACCGCTTCAGAGGAGGTGTGGCAGGAAGGGCATCCGGCATCCTAGTATTCCCCAGCCAAAACCAATTGAAGCATCACATCCATACCCATTCACCGACCCCACATGAAGTGGAAAAAGGCTGGGTTAAACAAACATTCACGTTATGAATTACCGTTTATTCTAAAATAAATGTTTAACTCTCGTTTCTAACCTTTCAAAACTGTCAATTTAACTAACAAATTGTTCATAAGATAACAAGATAATAACATTTTATTATTGATATAATTGGAAATTAACTCTGTAAAATGAGGTCATTGATAAAAATTAATGATTAAAAGAAAAATTCAGCAAACTTTTAAAATTTAATATTTTCAAATGACTTTTCATGGCACTGATACTTTAAAAGAAAAAATAAATTTTCTCTTTCACTCTTTTTTATGCCTTTAATCGTTTAGATATGTACAATGTGCTCTACGTATACTGCAGATGTGGTGAGTACAATGTGTGTAATGGGTTGTGCGATTTTTTTTGTGGTTTAGAACATGTGCCACCAAATGAACCACGATGAAAATGTTTGAGCATTTTTTTTCAAAATTAAAAAGTTTACACAAAAAAAATTCACGAAAGGTTTAGCTTTATTTTTGAAAATATTAAACTTCAATTTTTTTTTGCTTAAAAATTATTCATAATAATATTAATAATAAGTAGCAAAATTATTCAAGTTGCTTCAATTGACGATTGGGTGTAGTTTTCGTATTATAACAGATAAGTGTTATTGTTAAATTCGACCAAAAACTTAGTATCCAATAGCACAAAAACGAACAAAAAGTTTCAAAAAGTGAATTCTTACCTGAACTTTCTTTGTTTTCGACAGTGTTCTATAATCTGCATCCTCATACGGTTCCATTCCAGCTACCACGTCGTATCTTCCTGAACCATTCATGTACAAAGAGTAATCCGAAATGTCTAGTCCCGTATAATGCGTTAAGAAGAATTGTGGAGCAATGATGACACAGGATGGTAGAAACTTCCCTATCGGCGTGTTATTCACACCAAGTTCATAGAGCGCGCACATGAAGGGGTATCGTGACAGGTTGACAATCCCCTGCACAACCATATCCACGACAAATAAGTGGAGAAATAGCTGATTTAATCCTTCGTGCGAGGAACAAACTGTTAAAGCATTAAGGTTACAAAGGAGAGATAAATATATCACGAAGGACCATCAAGTTATTAGTAATATAAATTATTAAATATTTGCTCCAATTGAAAAAGGCATGCCATAGTATTATCTGTAATATTAGTAGAATAATAAATGAAAGAATTGAAAACAAAAATGTGATGGCTTCAGAGAAAAAGTTCAGAGAAAAGTCTTTTGTCTACACACCTACAAATATTTTTCTGTTGGGAAAGTGCCGAAAATGGAACAATGTACTCCAATACTTCTTCCTTATCCTTGAATTTATTTAAAGCGATAACTGTGGAAATGTTTTACTTTCTTCCCTGCTTGGGAACGCATCCCTTATACCAGTCTTAATAACCTATTTGTCTCTAAGATATAACGTAAGGTTTCAATCTCCTGCGCGTACTGTTCAGATTCCTCGTAAGCCTTTTTATCCTTTACTAATTTGGTTTTATTTCTAAAATTGATATCTTCAGCAGCCCAAAAACCTCCTCTCTCTCTCTTGTATATATTTCTTCCGTGTACCCTACAAGTGGATAAGATATGTGATAACTTTCGTTCTGATGAAAATGGCGATGAATCGGGAATCGAAACCCGTGACTCCTGCTTTGATCGGAGGGGTGTTAACCACTATATCACCCGCTCGCCTTCCTCAACCGTACACCATTTCCACCAAGACTTAGCAGGAGTCCCGGGTTCGATTCCCGGCTCATCGCCATTTTCATCTGACCCAAAGTTATCGCTCCCCGTCTCCTATCTACTAAGTGCAAAATCACACAGTATATGGTCTTCTGATTTCTCTACTTGTCCTCATAAACACAGTTCATTCACTTCTTTTCTGATTCGACATAAATATGCGCTGAATATGCCGTGTCCAGTGATGAACTCCACCAGATATGGACTTGGCATATACCATTTCCTATTCTTATCTCTGTACTCTACATCTCTTATATATGCGTAACATCTCCCTTTACAACTTTTGTCCCATCACATTTGCCTGCTCACCAACATTTCCCTCGTAAATTCTTTCTTTCCATTCTTCCCTTCTAACACCTATCCATTTACATATATTTTTCCATTCCTATTCTTCTGTACATTGTAAGAATCTATTAATTCTAAATTAAAACTGAATAAAATGAGAACCAGGACGAGTAAAAATATTTGGAAAGTGAGTGGGTTCGTAACCGACGGCGAAGATGCACGACCGTTGAAAAAGGACCCTGGGTTTTATGGTTTGTTGTTTGGACGGCAAGTATAGAATTTCAGAGAAAAGAAGAGTGATCGAGTACGACGCATGTATTTTTGGTTAAAAGTGGGAAGGGGATAGGAAATTTACCAATACATAAGAGATGGCATCGTTCTGCTAAACAACGGAAAATTACAAGAAAGACGTTGAAGGAGGCCAGTGACAAAACGTAGGGTTGTGAAACGGTAACAGCCAGAGAAGTACATGTGGGTGGGGAGAGAGGTAGCCTCCCTTTACAAATCTACAAAGGACGAAAGGATGGACAACAGACCGCGACAAAAGAAAGCGTGGGTGCGGGAAGACCCGATCCGTCGCGGGGAAGGAGGAGAATCGTCTAGGGTGCTGCGGCAGGAATCACAAAGCGACGTCTGTTGGATGGGTGTTGCAGACGGTTAAGAGAAAGAACAAGGAGAACGACTGTTAAAGATTCGAGAACTTTCTAGATTCAGTTGTTATTCCAGAAATAAAACGTTAAATTCAAAATTCTGGAAAAGTCGGTAGAACTAGTGGAGACCGCTGAAGTGGAAAAATTTCATGGAAAGGAACAATCGGATTGGTTAGAAACGTTCACTTGTCATTGCAAGTTCAGCCAATCGTAACAACTACGAAGGAAGGGAGAATTCGTTGTTACTGGCTAGAAATAGTCACATGTATTTCAAAAAACTTTGTCGTGTGATAACTTCGGGGGGACCGGGGGGAGACGATCCGATAAAATACGTCTCCGAGAGGTTCCAAGATCATCATTTGAGTATTTTTCAGAGGTGATTCATTCCGATTCATTCCGAAGCACATCTTTCCGAGTTTCATTCGATGCATTCTGAGATTTATCTTAGTACGTCACTTGACGTCTGAGATTCGGAGTAAAATACGATTTGTTTTGTGATTCAAAGATTCTTTTCTGAGATAGATTATGAGAGTCAGTCCGAGACCATGTCTCGATTTTTCGGTCGTAAAGTTGTGGATAAATTAGTTTTGATCACCAATTTAATTGCAGTCTAAGTTATGCAGTACTTGCGTAGATTCATGTTCGTTTTGAGAACAAGTTGGAGAACCGACTACTTCCGTTGTTGTAACGAGTAGCGATCGCCCATATTAGGGAATCGCGTTACAATACGGTGAATAAACTCACGTTTTTGGATGAACAAGACGGTGACGGTGGAGCGGAAATTCCGAACGAGGGGTCCATGTCTGGTTCTACCACGTCCGTCATACAAGATTGTTGGCGGTGGCTACAGCTGATCTGACAGAAGGGCGCACTCCATCCAGCTGAAGCTGAACCAGGGCATTCTCACCTCCTCAGATGTTTAGACTGTTCTGGTCATCAGATCGTAAGGTAACGTGTGGAAGCTGGCGCTTCCAGTAGTGAATGCAATGAAAAGGCAGCGATGCGCCGAACAAGAATTGAAATGGCCTACGCTCAGGAGTCTTGTATATGCATAAATAACAAAGGCCTTAAGAATAATGAGCAATTATGATGATGTCCTTTCTTTTAATTCAATTAATATTTTGTAATTTGACTGGTTGTTAATTAACATTCTCAAGTCTTCAGAAGAATAGTCATGTTAGTTTTACGTGTGTTCCATGTGATTTTTTTGAGTGTGCATGGTAATGTTTACTAGTAGAGGGTAGTTTTTAAGTGATTGAGTCAATCTTTATTTTTTTTAAACCGTTTTCCCATAACAAGGAACTCTGTATGTGGGACATAATTAAAAATAATACGTACCCGCAGTTTATTTTATTAAATTCCCTGAGATTTATTTATCAGTGTTTCATTGCTTATTAACCCACTTATGACATTTCCCATTGTGTTTTATTACAATTGATGCTCTGTAGTGGGGTTTGATCATTTATACTCTTTTTATCAATATGTTTTATTACAATATGCAAGGCTAATGACCATATTTTTGTCACGACATCCAGTGCATATGTTTATACTGTGTTATGGCAACCACTGATTTTAAATAAACACAATATTTGAACACTTCTTATCTTCCTTTCAAAATGCACGTAAGTGTGCAGGCGTGAATATATGCAACTCTGATTTCCCAAACTGTCCGTCCATAACATAATTGGTCGTAATCCTCCTTTATACAACATTATCAACACTTTATTCGTAATGTTAAAATTGCTGATACCCATTCTTAACATACCGTAATACACTTTTTTGACTTTTTCTATATCATATTCCAAATATATCCAAAAATGAAGTCACTCATCTATGACTATATCCAAATATTTAAAATTATGTTCAATCTTCAATTTTTCTCCATAGAGTTACACAATTGGATTCCTTCAATTGTCTTTTGACAAGCAAATCACATACCTCGAAACGTTTTTGATTTTGATTTTTTCGCAGTAACTAGAACACATAGTTTACGTACTTTGAACTTTTCTTTCTGTTTCATTCCGACTTTCTCCCTTCACCACAATCACCAAATTATACGCATAAGCAATACATTCACGATGTAAATAATCCAGTGGATTGTCCAACAACACATTCCATAATATTGTAACGTAGTAGACCACTGTCGAACAATATTCCGTGTAATATTTATTATATTTCAAGCACTCTAGGTTACGCGCAAAAGACGCCACCTTTCCTTATCAGGAAATGTACACTTGGAGCCAGAATGCATACCGTCTTGAAGCTCCCGAGTGACGAGTCGCCGTAAACAAAGTGTGTAAACGCAGGGTCAAAAGTAAAAGTGACGCTTCGGTCGTTGGTGACGTCGCTGAGGGACTGCCTTTGGGGAACTCTGAGTGTCAAAGCGAAAGCACGTGATTTTGCCGTCCGATATAAGCGGGGCGCGAGAGGTCTTGGTGGTTCTCATATTAGAAGGGTGCACTCCGGCGTATGTCATATTGTACGATTCAGGGGGATTGCTATGCGTATATACGCTATGAGGGACTGAGCGGAGTCGTGGTAGATTCTCTAAAGAGAATCGAGATGGGCATGCACTGTTGGGCGATGCCGAGGTAGTCTTATTTATACGACATGTATGAAGATAGACTGCTGCGGTAGTCTGGAGGTATCGGTGGTGGTTGTTTAGTCGAGGACAAAGAGTACAGGTGTGTACAATCTAGCCATATGTACAACTATTGTAATGTAATATTTTATTTCTTTACAAATATTGATCAGTTGTATTCAATCATTTGCTAATTAACATTTTAATATTAAAATTATATTTATTTTGTTAATGCTTGTATTTGTTTACTAGGGGAACCGAGTTGATGGCAGCGGAGAACCTCGACCTGTAATTCAGCGGTTGTGTGTTGTTACGTTACAAGCTTACGTGTACTTCCCAATTAGAAGCAGCCAATCATTCGATTGTCATTAGAGTAGCCTCTGGCATTACAGGGTTCTCAGCGTGAACCCTGGGGACACCCACTTTTAATATTCCGAATCACTTTTTCTTTTCCAATTTCAATACACACATGGTGGTACTCTAAATTGTTACATAAATTGCAGGTCTCCAAAGATAAATATGCAGAAACAGCCTTTCTCTTGTACGTTTCCAAAGTCACTTGCGAGTTTGCACATAACAGCGTCACTCCAACATTATTTTCATCCTGTTCTCTACCAACATACTGTTCCACATCGATTTTCTTTTGACTTTATCGGTGATCATTATATACGGCAAATTCCAACACGTCCGCCTCTTTGTGAATATCTCTCTCAACTCTGCGTCTTACTCTTCAATAAATTTTGACCGCGCAGCATAGTAAGACCACTTGTATTTCTTATCCCGATCTATCCTCCTATACCACGCTTGCTGATATTTTCTTCAAGCTTTATTCCTATCTTTTTTAATTTTGCAGACGTGTTCCGCCACCGTAAATCTCCTTTCCTCACTACCTTTCTCTTGTCTTACACTGCTGGATGCTATTTGTAACAACTCAAACTGGATCCTATCAATACTTTCATCTATTTTCTCCTCTTCCACATTGAGGTACCCAAATTTAATCGCAACCTTAGTTCGTCTTTGAACTAACTCCTTAACCTTGATATTTGTATCTCTATCAACTTCTCTTTCTCTTCTCAATTTGGAAGTATGATGCATACTTTCCTTCTTCCTTTCTCCCTTAACGAGTCTGTCCTGATTTTAATCTTCTCCTTATGCATCTTCTTATTTATATCCTTCGCTGTTACTTCTAAGTTCCCCTTCTTTCGTATCATCACCCGCATCTTTTTTAGAATGCTCGTTCTGGCACCCTTCGCTGCATCCGACGCGTATCTTTCAATGCGATATTTTGACCTTTGTATACCTTCTTCTAATCTCATTTCTATACATTTTAATTTCTCTCTCTCTCTCTGCTCATCATGATCAAGTATACCCACTATTTTGCTTCTACGTCCTCTTTTGCTTTATCTATACGCTCCTGAATTCACATATTTCTCTCATCTACTGGCTTAAAATTACTTTGAAAATCACACCGAATTTGCTCTTTATTTCAATTCTTGATACTAAATTTTCGATATTAGTGTCACCTATTGTTTTTATAACGTCCGTATTTTTTCTCTCTGACACTGTTCCAATTTTATCAAAAGTCTCTCTTCCATTTCCTCTACTAATCTGTGTTTTTCCTTTCTTTCCTCGCTCATTCGATGTAGTAACCTTTTCTCCAGTGTACACAACTGATTATATCTCACCATTGTTTCTCTTAATTCATTATACTACGCTCGTAAACATAGCGCATGCGTCCATAACTCATTAATCCCATTTCTTATACTTCCTTTGCGCTTTACTAACCGGCGTGAACGTCTTCCCATCACCTAAAGTCTTAAGAGAAACTGTCATACATTTTTTGGCTTCGCATTTCTTCAAACTGTTTCGTCTTTTTGGAACTGATTTCATTTTCTTCTGCTTTATCTTCCTTGGCAGTATTCCCTTCTTTATCTGTTTCTTTCCCGTGCTATATTCTCTTATTAAACTGAATTTCTTATACATGTGTCTCAAAAGTATATTGTCAAGGGATATCTTAGTCGCAAATTCCATACTGTAGTTTTGGGTACACTGCAAAGAATTATAATTTGAACAGAAATCTCTTAAATTGTTGTGAACCACACCGCCAGGTAACAGATTAATTGTGTTATGTTCTGTGGGTCTCACAATTTGAATGTCAATGGTAGACTGAGTCCAGATGCGGACGGGGATGGACAGGTGATAGTGCGTCAGCGGGCTAAGCTGATACACCAGACTTCGATTCTCGGTCGCATCTCCAATTTTCATTCTACATCAAATAATTCATTATTCAGTTATAAAAAATATTATTTATATTAATCCATAACGATGTCAGTACATTCCGTAAACAATACTTTCACTTTTGGTAATCATTTACGTTTCCTTGATAGCTCTATAAATGAGGTTAATATCCGAACCTTCTTCAGAAGATCATGATTGTTTTTCCTTGCCCAATGTCATCAACGTGTGGCATAGTGTCCTTCAGTATGGATCCTCGAAACCGCTTTTAATATTGTTTACATGATTGAATCCAGTATCAGTTACGTACAAGTGCATATAACGTCGTCCAGTCATCTAGCACTAGTAACTGAGGCACGAAATCATCGAACACGAAAGAACTCTTCGAAGTTCTTTTTAATATATCTTTTATACTTTTCGAAGTTTTTTTTAGAACATTAATGTACTTATCTCGTATTTTGCTTCTATGTTGACTACGCCATTCAACATACGTCTTCCTTGACCACCCTATGATAGATCTTTGAATTCACTATTTTGCATTCTCTCTCGAGGAATTACTCCTTACTTCTCCAATGGAAGATATAACTCTTTAATTCTTTTTTAAAATCACAATTTATCATCCAATTTTCAGCATTTTAATCACCGTCCTTCACGTAACTCGAGAGCTACGTGAATCACACAAACAGCTAATGTTTCACTTTTTTTGACAGGTTTGGGACATTCTAAAGAAAGAAGAGTGAAATCAGAAAGATAAACCAAAGAAAAGTATGAAAAGGAAACAAAAAACAGCAGATAGTAGATTATATGTTCACCTCTTCGGGGCGAGGACAGATACAGGGCTGCAAAGACAGCTGCTGGCAAAGAGACGTTGACTTAAGTCAGAAAACATGAATGACAAAAAGAACCTTGTAATAACTTCGTTCATAGACAATGGAATGTTTTAAGAATTAGAACCCCGGAGTGACTTGGTTTAGATAGAGGGTGATCTGTGTATTTGTTTCAGATCGAAATAAATAAAATAAATAATAGACAAGGTAGTCATATGACTGTAAGTAAATAAGAAAAAAAATGTTTCACTTAATGATCGGGATCATATTACGATCTTGGTACAAATAACATAGAAACTGACAATATCATATCTCAAATTTTTAAATATTTTTGTTGGTCCTATCTTTGAATAAATATATTGAATACTACTGGTAATAGAAGAAGTAGCTCGGTATTCATCATGTCACAATCGTGTATTACCTGTCCTGCTCCTTTACTTCATTAAACTCAAAAGTTTGTTTGACAAGTTTTAATACTCGTATTACAAAATTTACCTGCCATTCAAACGTCTCATACCTTCAAAAATGATAAGAAATGATATTTTTCAAATAAAACACAACCTTTAACTATTATTGAAAATTTAAAAACATTCCAATTCTGTGAGATCACTAAAGATTATAGAGAAAATTTGAAAATATTTCCGCATTTTGATGTCTGGACATAAAGGGAACAATCAATCATCCGCTTGTTCACCTGCCCCCGTCACGAGAGGTAGGTGTAGATTTCGTTTTCCTCCACCCCGTAGTGTGAGGCCTACGGAAAGATCCCTTTTAAATTTTCTTCCTAAACCAAGAAACCTATTCTTCGCTTAATGAAAGCAACCTAGATGAAATCCTTTGATTGAAAAAGATATGGTTTTCCGCAAGCATTTATTCAGAATTTAATGAATTGTTGGTCAATAGGTCGTATTCATAATCCTATAATATTTTAATGCAATAAATGTAAGATTGAGCATAATTGATTCAAATTTCAATCGCTGAGAGGGGTACATAAGATGTTAACAAGAACAGAACCGTTCAATAATAACTTGCGGTCCAGTGAAAATGGTGACGAGCCGGGAATCGAACTTGGGACTCCTGCATTGGACGGAAAGGTGTTAATCACACCACCCGTTTGCCTTACACAACACCATTTCCATCCAGACCTAAACCTCGGAAGTCCTGAGACACAACCCCTTGCAGGAGATTAGTGAACCAGGCGGCACACAATGCTGTGAGCATGTAAATATCGATTTCAAATGTACCTACGTGTTAATGTTTGTTATGCATATATATCTTCCATGTTCCCTTCCGTGAAACCAGAAAATTAAAGGGAGACTTCCAATGAATTTACATTTAAATGTAAATTATGAAATAATAACACCATCAAAACAACGATGGAAAAAAAATTTAACCCATGGTAATATTCCCTGTATTAATAAAAAAAGTATAATGACGATGAATATTTTAAAATGACTTCTTTAACTCTCTCGCACCCATGGGTTTACTTCTCCTTCTGCTAAGTCGTCGAGTTCCGCGAATACTCCCAACATGCAAGAGGTGGCAATTGCTACTGCTGCAAACACTGCTACCGCCTTCACGCCACTGACGCCTTTCGTCATCAGGGTTTCCATCATCTGCGAACAACCAAATGACATGACAAGATATTATGCATCATATGTACGTAACAAATAACTTTCCATTGTAACTCAACCCTGCCCTCGATAACGCACCTGTAACAATTACGCCTTAATAATTGTGTAAAGCTAGTCCTGCCTCCCCCTCCCATTAAGAAAATAAGTTGTTCCTTTTTGGAAGTGGTGCGGACCTATCTTAATTTCATTCATTAGAGGATGATGTTGCAGCGGTTGACGTAGCTTAGCTCCTTGTGAAAGTAAATGGATGAGGCTGTTCCGATAATCGTGGATGATTCCTCACTATTGTGCTGACACATTCGCGGACCAAAAGACAGAAGAGGTACTCGAGAGTAATCGAAATTAGTCCATAACTCTGACAGTGGGAGATTCAGAGATTTGTTGCCAATCTTCAGTCAGATTGGTGTACTGAACGACTCGAGACAGAAAATCAAGGAACACCTTCAGACTGTAAATAAAAAAGCCACAATCGCCATTAATATTATGTTACGTTTAATGCCGAACATTGATGGTCCGAAACAAATTCGGATGAAGCTCTTAGCAACCGCGAGCACTTCAATTTTGTTCTGTGTGTTTCCAATATGGTTCGATGCAACAAATATTGACAGCTATAAAAAATGGTCTCAAACTACCGCAGAAGTGCACTGGGGGTAGCCGCAGCTTTACGCACGAATCATATTAAACAGTGTGTGTGATATCGGATGGGCTCCCATCGAACTGATGGCGGATGACTGGCAGAGAGTCTACGGAGACTGCGCCAAAACACCGAGAGACGAGAAGAGTTTTAATAGCTGAAGAAGGGGTCACAACAATGATCAAATGGTAGAATCACGTGAGTAGAGGATAAGGGACGTTGGTCACACAGATTCATCCCATACATAAGAGAATGAACCAACAGACGTCACGATGAAGTAGACAGAAGTCTACGTCATCAAATGCTAAATGGCCATGGATGTCTCAGGTCGAATCTAACCAGTTTAAATTGGATAACGATCTGAAGCGTCCTGTGTGCTCCGAAGTTGTGGAAGATGAAAAGCACGTATTCCAAGTACGCCCTCGCTTCCAGCATGAGAGAGTAGAAATGTCTAGACTAGTGGGCGGACGACATGAGTCTAAAGAGATAGTCACCCTGATGCTAGCCGAGAGAGAAGTTTGGTAGGCAGAAACTAACTACGTATTCTTCGTTATTCGAACCATGCGTCTTTAGGGGAGAGAAAGAAGAAGCGATCATTAGCAGACGTCTTGTTAGATAGCTAACGAGTCAATACAATCGCTTTTATTTCTCCATCTTCTTGGTCCCCAAAAACCAATCAGTTAGCTGATTTGTGCTCAGTATTTTACATCACAAGAAAGAGAGAGTTTAGGAAAGTGAGTGAACCAAAATTGGCAGTATTTGGACCCCTCAGGGACACGTAATTAATTTCTAAAATTTGTGTTTGTGTTTACGCCTTATGTCGTTACCTCAAGTTAATTAGACATATTTGCATGTCATGAGTTTCTAATTTGTACGAAGATGACATTCAAGAGTTTCTGATTAATTTTGGTGAAGATTTCCAGCCTTATTTGTTATAATGTTTACATACTTTGAGATTCATAATAAGAAATCTATCGGACGGATCGTCCTGAAACACAAAAAGGTACTGAATATTGTTCTATTGCTGCTTATGGTATTGCTCGCAAGCTGCAGTGGCTTACACTTAAAAAATACCTGTGAAATATGGGAATAATAACGATCAAATAAATTACCACAAAGAGCAAAATTTATCTGAGGGCCACAACATAGTGTGTTGTGTTGGAATGCGATATGATATACATACGTGTGTATGACCTCCGTACTACATGTACCTAGAAAGTGATAGTGAAGAAAATCCGGAGCCGTAAATTGTGCACATGGCGACATGTTCAAAATAGGCCAAAATGCGAACAAAATCACTGGAATACATACTTCTTAGTGACTTAGTGACGAGTATTAAAGTTCTTAAAAACATGGATTTACTGGCAAAGTGATTAGTTCTGGAGAATACAGGATTGACAGTAGGTGCAGAGAGTTTTCTCTGAGAGTTTGGAAGAAACTGAACTTTACGTTCCCCTGATAAAAACTTTTAAAGCTAACGTAAACATCAGCCATAGATAATATATGTGAATTGAATTCTGGATAATGAGATAACCACACTATGGGGCGCTCCCAAATTTGAGTAGTGGCAACCTTAAGATATTGTAGTTGCTGCTTTGTATCGACAATTTAAAAAAAGTGCAGTAGCACGTAAACAAAAATAACACATAGAATACGGAGTTTCAAGGAAACGGTCATATGCACTGTTGTGGTGGTGCCACTGAATCTAGAGTTGGTTATATGACACTGACTATAAGTGCAATGAGATGCACACAATATATGGTGCATAGTTTTTTTCAAGTCGAAAATATATAGTAGACAACAGATTTCAGTGCTGTCGACCTCAAACTAAGAAGTAGATACCAGGAAAATTGATTTCTGCGCTTTGCGCACATTTGGTTGAGGCAACCTGCACCAAACTTGGTAGGAGAACTCAGGGGCATAATTCCTGCCTTCCCACGTGAACATTTATTTTAAAAATAAACACAGGGCCTACGTGGGAACCAATCCACTTGTGTCAGAGGAACATGTGTTTTGAAACATCCCCCTATAACTCAAGGACCAGACGGCCGATTAGGACCGTACACGTGTTCTGGGATGCAAAAAGCTGCGCATTTTCGTGTCCTATGTGCATATGGCCTTAATGCTCGGGAGTGGAGAAAGAAGTAAATCTAACACGTGACCGGAGAGAGATAAAATCTTGTACAAGGGTACAATAATAGCTTACTGAGACTTCCCAATACTCTTTTGTGGAACACATTGGGTGAGAAGCCATTTTCAGGAGAAAACAATATATCATCCTTGACAGTAGTTGTGAGAACGGAGAGGGCCATACCCACAAGGGTGGTGGTATGGCTTCCTTAAACCAAGTAATAAGGCAAACGTCTGCAATAAGGCAAACATCTGCAATAAGGTAAATGTCTGCAGCCACCAGAAGGGAGTTGTTAAATCATAAGGGCAGGAATGACGGGTGAGACAGGTTTTTCGCCGGTGAGCTGCATTTCTTGTTACCCCCACACATTATTAGCAGAGGAAAGGAAGAGAAAGAAAAAAGAAACGATGACCCTTGAGGGTATGGAGGATGTAGAACGTAAGGGCGTTAATATACACCAACTGGAGAAGAAAATTGATAAAATGGACGCAATATTCAAATGGGAGAGGTTTAGGATGTTAAATGCCAGCATCCAGAGGATTATCACTGATGGTGTAAAAGATTTATGGCAAATAGTTGTACGATTGAATGTCATTAATGAGGAGTTGTGGAAAGGGGTGGCGCTTTATGACAGGTGGAGAAACTTTTGAATACTATTACCACGGTAGTGACATTACGAGGGGGGTATGTCAAGAAATGGGAAACGGAACGGGGGTAATGGAAGCTATCAGAGGAAGAAAAGTGATGTGTAGACTCGGTAGTAAATGGCTTTGATGATAGAATGAATGGAATACAAGAGCGATTGCAAAAAATAGAGAATGGACAACAACTTTATGCACTATTAAAGACAGCAGAAGAGAGTTCATCATATAGGTTGGAGGAGATGTCGGTGGATAAAGTTTTGGAAATCTCGGAATGGTGAGTGAATGGTTGCTGGAGGAGTTGCCAGGGCGATGTATGAGTGAAGATAATTCGTCTTACGGAATGGTAGGAAGAAGGAACGGCAGAAGGAGGTGGTAATAGTGCACAATGTAGGAGTGTGACGAGGAAGAGTGAGGGAAGTGTTGAGGGAAACGCTTCGGCAGCTGAGACAACTGTGTGTATTGATACAACAAGAGAAACTGCAGGAAGAAATTTGGTAGTTGTACTCCCGAATGTAGACGAAACATATAAGTTGAATGTAGACAAAACATACTTCAGCAACGAGCGGACATAGGACATATGATACCTGACAGACGTGGGCCGCGTGTCCGAATATACGGAGTGGTCTAGGGAATATGTGACAAAGAATTTTTGGCAGACCTTGGTCGGCGAAATTGTGAGCTAAAAAATGAGCAGGGGATGAAGGATGTACGAATTATTTTCAAAGAGAAATAGAAGCAAAGTGATGTTGAATATTGGGTGTTTGAGACGTCGGAGAGATAATTCGAAGCTTTGATGCTGGTAGGGAGGGTGACATGGAGATGAGTAGAGTGGCAGAGGACTTAACACATTAACGCAGCAACGGATGTCATAGATTTGGCCATGTGGCTACCACCTGTCGCGAGAAACTGGATGTGTGTGGACACTGCGGAACAGCTGAGCATTGGTACGAGAAGTATGTAATAAGCCAGCAGTGTGCATTAACTACATGCACCGTGGTATTTCACACAATCATAGTGAACTGAGTCGCGAGTGTGTAGAGTTTATAAAAGCGCAAACATTTTTATGGGGAAGAATCGATTATGATTAGCATTCATCAGCAAAATATACAGCGTTCCAAAATCTAAGAGCTTGAGTTGGGAGACTTTTTGCGACAGAGAGTGCGTGTCATATTATACAGCATGCTGCGTGTAGGGATTCATGTTTACAATATTAACCGACGAGATGTGAAAATATTGTATACAGGCGCGCTTTGGCAAGCGATTTCGCATGGGTATGTAACCTGGTGAGATAGGATAGTGAATGTCATTTTCGAGAAGATACTCCGGGCCATAGAAAGGCAACGTTTGCTGCGAATATCTGGTTGTTATCGTACAGTCTCCACTCCGGCGATGAATGTACTATTAGGGATACTGCCTATTGATCTGCAGAAGATTAGATGTCGGAGTTACCTTGTGCGGAATGGTGAGGTACTACTAAATGAGATAAGAATACGATACAATGAAAAAACATCAAGGAAAAGAATAACGGACTTCCTAGTTTGGGTCTGGCAAATACCATGGAATGGAGGAGACACCGGACAAGAAACGAATGCTTACATTTCGGAAGTAGATTTTGTGAGGGAAAACGTAATAGTTTGACCCGCCAACGTTTGTGATGGAATTTTTGACAGGTCACGGTGATTTTGCATTTTATTTCAGACGTTTCGGGAAGATAAGCGATGAGATGAGTGGCGTTGAACTGGATGCTGAAACACCAACGCATATGCTATTACGCTCAGGAGAGCACTTCTTAAATACGTGAAATGGGCACCATCAATGTGATAAATACCGTGAGCATGGAACAAATAATAAATACTGAAGTAAAATACCGGGTATTCGAAGAGCTTGTGTGCAAAATAAGTTCATTAAGAACTGTATATTGGAGATAATAGAGACAGCACATGCCTCCTCAAATAACTAGGGAAGGGCAACGTGCCAAGGGCAGCATTGCAGTATAAAGTGGAGTGGAGACAAGTGACCAAGTGGAGAAAAAGATAAGATCTTGGAAAGAAAACATTTTGGTTGTATTCTATAAAAGAGTTTATTGTGTATGTGTGAAATAAAATAATCTGTCGTGTCGTGTATTGTCGAGAGATGAAGACCGACAAAAGATAAAATGAAAAAAAATGTGTACCACTTAACTCCTCTCATGAAGTAATGCTTGACGGCGGTCCCGTGGGAGGTGAGAGGTCGTATAGGTGGTGGTTCCAGAGTCGGCGCCAGAATATGTTGATGTGAAGAAATGCAAAACACTAAATTCTTTCATTAGGAGATTTAAGGTATTATATCTGCATTGACTGAAATCAAGTTGCGAACTATTCACAAAACTTGGAAATATTCACCACATTAGTTCTAATTAATTAAAAATTCATTCTATTGATTTTTACTATTGGATGAGGACAAATATTTTGTGATTTAAAAAAACCGATAATATATTTAAACTTTTCGTATGACTCTTTCTTTAACAAGCGTAGCGTCACTTGATGTGGCCGCCATTTCCAGTAGAACAGTATTATCCGCAGGTTTCGTGAATTATTCTTGTGAATGCCCCGAAAGGAATGAAAGTCTTAACGTCATTGCGTTCCTATTTCCATTTGCTATGATTTTGTGTTCTTTTTTTCGCTATATCAAGCATTTGCTAGAATATCAAAAGAATATAAGCCCGCGAAAGTTTCTCCTTGTATGTCCATAGTAATTTAAAGTCAAATAAGTAAAATTTTGCGCTGTAAGGGTATGAACATTCATCGCCACTGGATGGGGAGTAGTTCAAACTATAACTGATTAAGCCTAATCACTCGGAGGGATATAAAACCTTAAATGACTTACTCAGGACAGAGTGTACCATCACCTTGGCAGAGCATATGCTCAAAAAAAAAAAAAAAAAAAAAAGAGAAATAACATCGACCGAACCACAAGGTTTCTTACTGATGGTAAAATTAGTAAATGCTATTTCGCAAATATTAGTTAAGTAGGATAATCTTGATCGAAATTTAAATGCTGTATTTGTGTCTGCACAATAGTTCAGCCCAGTATCCTTTGCACAGGATTAGCATATTTGTTTCAAAGTGGAAATGACCTCAGAAAAAAAACACGGGAAGAAACGGCCGGAATAGTTTTCTTCCACGCCGAAGATTTAACCATATAGTTTGCAATTGTGAGAAGATTGTCTATACGAAAAATGCATCTTTTTTAAGTAAATTTAAATAGACCTTACAAAATTTAATGAATTATCTAAGCTAAATTAATAACTACTTTAGTTTTAGCGAATTATAATAACTGCTTTTGTTTGAATATACGAAGAAATTTTTTTATTTATAATGAACAAATAAAAAAATAAACAGTGTAAAACATTGAAATGGAATTGTCATACTCATATTGATATTGTTTTAACTCTTGTCATGCATTCATTATTATATTGCACGTGATAAGTCCACAAGTTTCCAGTTACGTATATTTTGCCTGAAAGTGCTCACCGATGAAACCCTGTTTCTTGAAACCCCGTATCATATACTTTTCAGGGTTAGAATTAATAAAATTTAAAATTAAAACCAAGATTTTTCTGCGAACTACAAAAATTTTCTCGTGTACCATCAGTGGTCCGCTAACCACTGGTTGGCGATCACTAATTTAATCAAAGCAACATTTCCCTTTAAGCTCTTTCACGGATACTTCACCACCGCTTCTTCTAGCTTTGAGCTGAGATCTAGTTTTCAAACTACACCTTTGCCTATCTTTCGTTAGGCAATGTCCACAATGCCGATGTATTATGCACAACGTCTGGGCAAAGTGATAGATAACAGGAATATTTCCTATTTGCCTAATGACTTCAGACCCTGTTCACATTAAATTGCTCACAGTACCTGAATTTCCCACATTGTCGGTAACTTTATCACACTATTGTCATGTACTCTTTGTTATTGTCATAGTACATAATGCAATAAATTGTTTAAAATACAAAATTACCGGAGATTTTCTCATGCGTTCCTTCAGAAACTGTGACCGGAATTGATGGGATGATCACTTGCTTGCTTCCTGAGAGTTATTTAGCTTATTTACCTCCATGTGGCCGTACGGAAGTTTTAACTACTGCTTTAGCTTTCTGATTCCGTAAAAGAAATTCGATGGACCTCACCTCGTTGCATTGCATAGTTGATCTTCCACACTTGCGTAACTATCCCAACGTCCACAAAGTGCAATGTTTTTTTATAATTTGACCTTATTTGAACCAACTACTCTTGCCTCACACTTTCTCTTGAATTATTATCTGCAAAGAATTTCCACATTAGATGTGTTTTAGCTAGCATCTCGTCAAACATTGGTTGAGGTAGCCTTATAATAAGTTAGAGAAAATTAATGAAGTACCTGAATGCATTGACTCTTTGCAAAGCTAATTAAGGACTTCAGTGTGGAGTAAACATGCTAAAGTTCTAACTTAAAGGGAATGTTGATGAAATCTTAAAGCGTATTTTGACATTCCTTTAATGAATTAAATTAATGAGTTCATCATTAGGACTTTAAATTATTTTTTCCTACTAAAATATTCAATGGAGTGATGTTTGAGTATTGAAGTTCAATGATATATTGATCTTCGAAATAATCTTGTACAATCTTGTACTATTTTGTACAATAGCTTTCGCAACTCTCTTTTCTCATATTTGAGCTGAGAGGTAAAGTGGTATAAGAGAGGAAAAAGGAAGATTTCTTACACTTTCATTACCTATTTAATAAATAAGGATGTACACAAAGGAAGCAATATACCTTCTCTGAGATGAACAACGTGATTACAATTACATCTTAAATCGGTTTCATCAGGGACATCTGTGAACCAATTCATTCATAACTGTGAATAATATTTACTAGCCACTGCATTTACTAACAACTATGCAATTTTTACACATTTTTGAGGGCAACATACTTTAGCTTCACTCCTGAACAAATATGGCGTTTTTTTTCTTTTAAGTAAAATTATTTTATGAGATAGCCAAAAAAATTATATTACGATGTATTCTATCGGATGTAACAACACAAATTTCATTAAGAATCTTCACCCAAAATCACAACATCTACACAATTACATAATTTAGCGTCATAATTCTACATAATTTAGTTTGTGAAGACAAGTTTTATTATTCTTAATTGTTAACTTTTATACTCACATATTACTTTAAATCGGACATTATACATAGATAGCTAAGGTTTAAAGTCATTACTAAAAACATGATGAAAAAATATCCATCTTAATAGATAATCATTCAGTTTCTCCAAAACCATACCGACTCTCCAAAACTGCCAAAAAATGAAGTCAGTTTTCCGAAACAATGTATTTACAATTTTTTTCTGATAATAGTCATATTTCAGTCAATTAAATTTTTGAAGAATTTTAAAACATATATTCTTTTCATGTATATTATCACATTTTCGTGGATCTCTCCCTTGTAACACGTTGATTTTTATTACCCTGTGTGTATTGCATTTCACAAAAGAAATCATGATTTCTGACAACGGATCTTGGTTGATCAAGCTCTTACCAGAGAAAACAATCTGCCAACTCAAATCCGATAGTTCCTATTAATCTCACGACGTAGTCTGTGAAAGAATTGACGAGCATTCCTTCCGTACTCAATTATATCCAATTATCTGCTGTTGATGATCGGAAGTCACCACGGTTTCATTTCCACGACGGTAAATAAAGCGTAATCAAAGCCCTCGAGCTAATATTACATGGAATAGAATGTAAGCGGGGGTGTTTTTAAAGGTCTTAGACGTGTTCGCGGCAGTATTTTTATGGAGGGCCTTGTACCTAGTAAATGTTTGCACAAGTAACCAGCTTCTCTGGAAATTATTTAACAAAATTGTGTTGACCACTGGTAAGGTAGTACTAGCGATCCAGTAATAAGATCACTTAAAAGTATATATAATTGCATTTTTGTTTTTTGTATTTATATAATTTGTTTTATTGCACGATTAGCTGAAGTACCCAGTATTGCCCAGGCTTTACGCACAGTGAAGAGGCTTCTCTTATTGGGAAAAGTCAATTGTGGCAAAGTTCTATTTAAAAAAGGATGAATAATTTTATTAGAAGCTTAGTACATCTTAAATATCTAGAAAACAAATTGCGGCTATAGATATAAAAATATAATGGAAAGGCGCTATAAATAAAAATCTATACGTAATACTGAGCAGCATAATAAAAAAGATACATAAAAACATAGTTTGGTACTTAGAAGAGAAATTGTTTCTGAGAATATATATATTTTACCCTACTGTGGGTAGTGAAACACCTGCCATCAGGTCTGGAATTTTTAGCTCATATCGCCCGACGTTGCGTAGAGTTCTTAGATAATATTCTAAATTCATATGTTAATTTCCATATTTCTCTACATTCGTGGTGTTAATTTCATTTTGTGCTAATTACAACAATTAAGTACCACTAAGAAAACCTACAAAAATACACGGTTTTCAGTATTGTATACTAATATTTTCAGTATTGTATGCTAATAAGTACGTAATTACTAATTATTTTAAAAATCAGACAATGAACATATACATTACAGAGAAATAAACAAAGCTCATAGTCAAGACCTGTCAATTCTTTGGTTTTCGTTTCACTTCTAGGGTACTTGAAAACAATGTTTTTCACAGTCTTTATATAATTTTGCTTCTACGAATCGGTATCGTACATTACGAGTATTGTCTGCCACACATAACGCAATCCAACTCTGGCGGACACGTTAGTAAGCTTCACAGCCAACAGTCATGCGAGTGAAGATTCTATTACTCTTCTAATATAAACGCCACAATCGTATCCATTTGTTACGAAATGGTATGTTCGTTCCTTTCACGAACACCTACAATTCAGTGAGCGGTGCACCACAGAGACGTTGACCGCTGCAACGAGCAGTTTCTGCGAGGTGCACAAACTGATGCGGATCTGCAGTCCACTCCGACCGCGGCAGTCGGTAGTGCCAGCGGAATATATCTTAATAGTTCCACTTGGAACAATCGCTGTCGCGGATCCAAATGTAATAGTTTAGAGCTTTGGCGTAAAAATTAAGTCAAAGTTAGGCCAAACCGTGACATCTTACGTAATAATAAAAATAAATTGCAATTCGTTGCATCGTTATATCGTTAAAATACAAATCAAAAGACACGCTCGTTATATCGGAATATATCATCGGAACCGAGTACGACTGTAGCGACAGACTCGTTGCAACGAAACTGTGCAAGTGTGGAGTAGAACTGCTTCACAGCTTTTGCGGAATTGTTGCAACGACTCCGCGTCTGGAATTGTCTGGCACACCTCTATCTCAGACACTCAAGATGATCAGTGTCCTATTATAGGTGAGAGGCAAGCTTCTTTAGGTACCCGTCGTCTCGAAAATGTTCTGATTGAGAACATTCTGACGGCAGAATTTGGCGTGCTCTATTTACGAGAATACTATGAATCAACATGTCATTTTAGAATATTATGAATCAACATATTTTTGAGAAACATGTCATTCTCCACATTAGATTGCAAAATGCTGCTCTTGACTGATGACCTCTATTTACTATGTAAACATGTCAATGCTCAGAAAGTTCTGTAGCGGAAGCGTCGCTACTTAACATTCAACTCTTCACTCGGAATAATCAACTGTTGGTGTGAAGTTTCGCGGAGGGTTCTGACCTCGTCTAAGAGTTCTGAGGACTTCTTATATTGCGGTTCTAGAACATGAATGAGCAATTCTTACTTAACTCTTATGTTACGGCTCTAATGATCTCGGTGTCGGCAAGTCGTGAAGTTCCAATTACTTAACTCTTCCAGAAACTTCTAAACAAGATTTCATATTTCATTGATGCTGTTTTATTTTCGTTTTACTCTAATAATCGGGACTCTACTCTAATAACACTCTAATTTTACTCTAATAACAGAACGCTTGTTTACTGCCGGAGAAGTCAGTCGTGGTCTGACTCTTGATAGCGAACGTTTCGTGTGGAGGAACCTCCACTATCAGTCACGGCTCGCGATTAATCTGAACTTTGTAGTTTTCTGGATTGAACATGTATGTCTCGCAATTAATTTTGTGATGCGAGGAAAAAATCCTAATTGTTCAATCCATCCGATATCACCGGGCGACGTCGTTTAGCTATTCTCGGGCATGATGTCTCAACGACGCCACGATGCATCGTGAATATTTAATTCTGCGGAACTCGATTCATCTTTAATTTTTCCGCACCGAATTCTGACATATTGTATTTTTAATTGTAGTCAATGTTATCGTCGGATTTCGGATAAATTGATTTGGTGAAATACATTTTCTTGTGATACGAAAACTCAGTCCACGAAACGAGAAGGAAGATTCGCCGTCTCTGAGAAATTATGTTTTCTCATCTACTTATCATCGACCAAAGTTCAATCAAACCTCTCGTTTTCGTTTCATTCAAATCTATTAAGATAAATGTGACTCAAATAAATTCTGATAAGGTAAAAAAATTCTCATGTCTTTATAATCGAGACAATCTCACATGAAATTATCTTGTTGATAATGTCATTTGTAAACAAAGCAAATTGTGCTCTGCATTCCGAATACTAGTGAATGTTGCAAGTTAACACATATCCCACTGCGTGTATTTTGTAAATGTATTTCCCCTTTACGATACGGTATCTTTTGGGTCAACTCTACTGAGTGCATCCAAACTTTCAGAATACAAGAGAAGAGAAAGAATAATATTTAAATCTCATCCCCGAAGTTGCTGCAAAAATTTATTTAGGGAATTAAATTTTCTACCTAATAATAAGGATAATATTAATCTTCCTAGTGTATTAACCAGTCTTTGTCAAAAATGGCCATTATCACTGAGAAATCGTTTTGTGTAATTCCTTTTCCACGAATGTAAATGACGTCATTAAATTAAACCTCTTCAAATCCGGGTTTAAAAGGTTTCCAATACTTCTATTACGGTATAGAATTAATTGAACTTAATAGAACATGTTCACGTGAGTTTAATTTTCCAAAAAAATTGTTTTATAAATATTTTAATCTTTACCCCTGGTACAGTAATATCTCATTTCTGTAACCCTCGGCCCGCGTTTTCTCCGGTTTTCCTCCAGATTGAGTATTACGGGAAAGGCATTAATATTTTTGTTAAATTTATTGATTTTAATAGCTGCGATTTATATTGGGAGTAATAAATAGACCACAACACATGGGCATGACTGTGAAACCAAAACGTAAATAAATAAGTAGATAAGAGCAGGTATTTGTTAAATAAATTCTTTTAGAAATATTAAATCCGCCATTGTCTTAGATGGAATTGGATCGCAATTGCCCTGGATCGGAATTGATAGGAGGCTCCCCGGTTTGTTTCTGGAGGGTACACGAAAAAAAAAGACCTGAGCTAGGGTAGCTAATGTATTAGCTGCCAGCCGGACAGACAATACATGAGCTCGCAGAGCTAACATCCGCCTGCTATGACGTGAATTTTCGTCCTTCTGTACCACAGCATACGGCATTAGCTCTCATGGTTTAAGTAACTAATTTACAACATAAGAAAAGGGAACCTATAGTACAGGATGTTGCCGACCAGTAAACATTTAATATTGATTCGACGTGAGTCGCCGTCGATTCATCTGCATGTTTTCTTCTCTGTACGACTTACTCGACGATATTCATTTTTATTACAACTCCATGGTTTTACCTTGTTTAAACACAGGCGTACAGCAAACATTCTTTCTTTTCGACGTCCTTCATCAAGTATCCGACAGTGCCAATATTCGATCCACGGTCCTTGTCCTCTGAAGGCGCGAACGCTACCACTGAGCTACTGCAGTATAATTTTTTATTTTGTCTTGTGTTACGCTGTCTAAGAGTTGGCACCAAAGTATTGGTACCATGAATAGTAAATACGTAAAATAGTAATCATCTCTAAAATATTGAAAAATATATCTTTAAATATCAAGAAAGTAGTTTTTATGTATCCAAACGTTTCTTTATTTGAATATACTTGAAATATATTCTTATCAGATTAATACATTTGAAAATATCATCATTTAAAATAATAATTAAGTATTTGCCAACATTAACCTTCAGAAATTGAAAATATCATCAGTGTACGGCTGCTCGACGTTGAGAAAACACTGTAAATGTCTAGACTTCAAGTTTCGGGCTGGCATCTGTTTAGTAGTTGTAATGAATCATTTTGTTCAAGTAAACAACTATTCATAGTTACGAAAGCTATGGTCGATTTGACTCCGTCAAACAATTGATCAGGCTGCGCCTCCTAAGTCATGAGTCAACGTATCGAATGCATAGAAGGCAGCGCAGCCGAGTGTCATTCAGCGGCAACTACGAACGAGATCGGCGGTGAGGAACAAACAACAGTTCTTGTAGCTAAGTCAGATTTTTGAGCGGGGTTGAGCTGTTGCGCGCAAATCGTATAAGCTATAGCTGTAAGTAACTTTCTTCCTCCCAGACAAAACAGCGTTAGCTTCCGCAGTATTAGAAAATTAGTCTCGTTCAGACGAAAACTTATTTAGGGCAGCTACTGCGTAAGATGTGGCAGCTAATGGTGATGTCTGTCTGCTAGACAGCCAACGCGTGAGCTATCACAGTTAACTTTTGGCTGAGCTATCCAATTTATTTTTTCCGTGTAAACTACTTGAATGTTCCCTCGCATTGCAATACGCAGTTTGCAACTGCTTCATTGAAAAATATTATAGATGTAAATAATATAAAACTGAATATTTCAATATCATACGTTACTTCACTCTGCTTTTGCAGATTTTTGGAGTACATGATTTCAAAAGGCGATGCCCCGGGGACAATAGAGTAATGACTTACATGTTACTATCTGTTTAATTTTATAGTTTGATCAATTGTGACCATGTATAGTGTTCTGTCACATTAAAAAATTCAGAATTTGAATTTTGCGTCGTCGCACTGTAGAGTATTCGTTATCTAAAAACGGACAAAATGATTTTTCATGTTCTTTTTAGTCAAATAAAATAATGAAAGTACTAATAAATAAGTTTAATAAAAGTACTAATAAATATGTTTAATAAAAGTACTAATAACTACTTTGTATCATATATATTGGCAAAAAACTGTTTATTATCGTATGTTAGTGTATACTGACATATTTTCGTAGGTGTTTTAAATTTATACACAAATTAACAAAACTGATTTTTTTGTTAATTAAAAAAATTGCACTTTTAAGTTACTTAAAGTAATACAACTACAGAAAATAAGACAAAAATTTATTTGCTGTATTTATATTATTTATTTATTACAATATGTTGATATAGAAGTTAATCCTGATTCTTCGGAACTCAGGACATCTTGATTCTTGTTCTGTAGATTGATACTGTAGATTGTATTGAGAGATATCTGATATCTTGTATAAAGAAAAACAATGAGCCATGATGATGATGAATTTCAGAACTTACCCCTAGCAATGGTTGCGCAACCACCAAAGAAAAAAAACAGCTCTCGTCGCACGATATTCAAATATTATATGAAATGTTCACTTCAGAAAAAAGAATTTCACTTAATAACCAAACTTTTCAATTTATCTTGAAGTACTACAAAATTTAGTACACACTTAGAAAACGCGCAACGAAATATGTATACACTACATTAGCTTTCCTCCCGGTAATACTCCTGAATCCTACAAGGGTGCCGGACATAGCTTCGTTGTGAGGACATTATTGTATTTATTATTTGACGCCTACGAAATGTGCTTTATGTTTTCAACAGATGATCCTTGTCTAAGTAATAACACAGTTGACTCTTCTCGAGGGGAACTCCCTGGAGACAGTGAAGGGCGTTGAATGAAAGGTGAATAGAAGAGTCCGCAGATAACTCTGGATTTATACAATGAATGAGTGTTGGGTAAGCAGCACAGAACACTCAATAACCTCTTTTTTTTCAATATCCTTAAGCTCTCTTAATTCATCACACAAAATAAATTCCTTTCTATCTCTGATATATGGACACTTCATCTAAATGCAAATCCCACTGTCATCCAAGGGGGTCTATTTATATTTGTACCCCCCACCCTCTCCCAATCGGGGGGCCCCTGTCAAATATTCCAAATCAATTAGATGTATAAACAAGAATTACGATATGCCCCAGCAGATTCTTCATAAAAATCTGGTTTCTAACTTCACTATTAGCAAACACGCTTCAAGCACATTAATTTTTTAAATATTCATAAAAAAAGCTTTGGGCAAAATTTTTCTTTTGGGATCTGTTCTACATTCATCATATATTTATGCAGTGGTCACAAAGTTGCGCGTCAGACCCCGGCACACATTTTAAAATCTACGCTAAATATAAATTTCCGGAAACATTTCTTTAAAAAATATTTTTGAAGTAAAGATAAGTTATAAAGACAGTTTATTTAAATCCAATGATGATAAAAAATAGAAATAACAAAAAACATATTTATCCATGTGAAAAATTTTATGTCAATACAGCGATCCATAAGGGCAATATAAATTTATTTCGTAATCTTTGCAAACGCTAATAACTGCAATTTAAGGACATCTGCAAACATACAAACCTTACATTCAATGGGCGATGTCAGACGCCAGATTTAACCAATTTTCCGGAAATTAACGTCGTTAGACTCGCCAGTTATTCAGCTAGTCGGTGATAATTTAATGTTGTGAAATAAATTTAATTTTTTCCCTTTTTTACGAAATTTGACGTTCAAGTTCCCTGGTAGTACGTCCTGCTAGGAGTCGCCGTGATAGTGCATCGTCGCATTTCATAGCGTAACGCCGGCGACATTGAGAGGGGTGAATCCTCATGCGGAGTAAGTAAACCAATCAGAAAATGGGTTTCAAATCGAACTAGCAACAAACCGAAATATGAGAAGGGAATAAAAAAAAGACGCCATTCTGAGGCGGAGAAGCAGGCAATACAAAAGTGACTTTTGAACTTCCGGAGCGGAGATACTTGAGAAGGATATTCTTCTACGTTCAAGATAAGGTAGGATCCCGAAAAGAGTTGCAGACTAGTGCAGTACCGTGAGAAGGCTTGATTCATTAGTTCAATTTGTTAATATCGAGACGAAAGTTACAAGAACGATTTCATGGTTAGAAATATTGCTGTATTTACTTCGCGAAAGATCAAATGTCGAGGGTCAATCCATTGTGATCACAAGCAGCTGACCGGCTCGAGATCAAGCGCAGTAAGAATCAGGGGTTGCGCTTATCTAGCCAGAAGTAGAGTAATAAAATGGAACTTTGAAAAAAAAATCGATTAAGGATGCGCAAGTATTGTTAATGTAAAACGTTATAGTAAAGTAGTTACAGTACGATAGATGTGACGATAATGCTTTTTCAGGATTTGTGTTCGAGTGATTTATGTATTACAGCAGGGTATAAGTACTATTTATTTATTTATTTATTTATTCTGGAACTTCGCAAAATATTTGAGAGAAAATGTTTGTGTTTAATTTTGTCTGTTCAGTTTGGGGAGCCTGTATCACTTACAATTTTTGGGATTGTGTTGTAACTTTTGTGCAATATATTTTTACGTATTCTTTTCTGTATTGATATATCTTTTCTTTTTTCTTATTGATCACGATACTATGGCCTCCGATAGACAAGTTATAGATCATGATCAGGCAGGGAATTGCTTACGAAATTGTTATTTCCAACCATAAAAATAAACTAGTGATGCAAAACCTTTGCACATACGTTCTCATACACGTTTCTCCGCCTACAGCATAGAATGAGAAAAAATTATACAGTGAAAGAGCAATTTCTGGCGTGGAACTCTATATTTTGCTCGTCTTCCAGTGCTCTATTCATGCTCAAAGTCGCTAGATAAACTTATTACTATCTTTTATTTGAAATTTGAAAGTAAAATAAATATTCAGAGTATTGTTTCAAAACATATAGCGACATATCAGTCTTACAAATATAGTAAAAGAGTTATGTAAATGTAATTTCATTGTAGACGGATGTATTTCCGTATCTGCAGTGCGTTTGCTGTCGTCCTACATATTTTATCATTATCATATCTTTCATTTCAGTTTACGAAAAGTGTATTCTACGTCTGCTTGGTCCATTTACACTACTAAATATTATTCAAGCTTCTTGAAACAGTAAACTAATGTGTAAGAGTAGCAGAGAGAAATTATTTTACTGCGTCTATACCAAACTTTCAAACAAAATACTGCTAATGCGGATTGTAACATCTGGACCAGTGCAGTTTATAGATTTTTGAAATATTAAGATTTTCAAGCATTTTGCAAGCCGGAAATTCCTAAGGAGATTAAGGGTCGGGTCAGTCGCCGTCAATTAAGGAAAAATACCGGTACTAAGACTTCCCGTTTATTGTGTAAAGGCTGAACAGTTCCCATCTACTTCTGAAAACTGAGATGAACGCCCTCAGAAGAAAAGCGAGTGTGGAGGGAATCTTCCAGTGGTCGCCAAAAATAATGGTCAGCCAAAAGGGACGCAGTATTCTCAGAAGCTGAGGGGTGACCAAGCTGATGTAGAGTGCTCAGTACAGTAGCGAGGGTGTAGTCACGTGACATCCGCTTCTGTGTATATATTGGGAGGATTGCAGATCCTAAGTGACTTTCAGACCTTTCTGCGGGAGTGTATGGAAGTACGCAGTTTACTTGAAATGTAACTTGGTTAGTTTTGGTCGTCAGACCACTGAGAATTGCTGCGGTAATTTTATTACATTGCTATTAGGCGCGAATGACGTAACTTGGAACAGTTAGTTATTTCGGGATAGCAACTTGGAAACTTTTGAGATTCGGATAATCTGGGTAGATTTCCGAGTTAATTCATAACACCAGTATCTATATCTGTGTGTAATTGTTGCTTTTAGATAGCAATAACTCTGTAATAACAAATTCAAACTTGTATTTATGATTTGAGAGTTTGTCTACATTTGTAAATATTCAAATCTCTATTTCATTTGAATTAAATATTTTATTGTTATTACACGTGTGTTTGATTGCTTGGGGAAACCAATCTGGTGGCAGCGAACTCTACCATAAAAGTTGTGGTTTATGGTTGAATCCTGCTTCTACCCAAAAAATACGCACATCGCATCTGGGGTTGCGGTGTGTTGTAACATGATGTAATACATACTAATTGTACTTTACGTACAGAAAATTGAAGCAAAATCGTTGGAGCTGTTATTGAGAAACATTAAAAAGAGTGCTTTGACCTTCAAGTGAAGTACCGTTTGTTTAAGAGTAAAAAAATTGTGCACTTGCATCGACAAGTAAATCCTACCGTAAATATGAAATGCGAATTAAATTGGTTCATCCGTTTACTCAGAATAGCCTTAACACAGAGGGGCAGACGGACGTTATGCCAAAAGCCATTTTTTTCAGAAGCAGGGATCGCCAAAACGGATATTTCCGTCGAAATCTCGCTTTCAATTTTTTTCACGATTACAATACTCTCTGTATTCTACGTATATGAGAAAGTTAAAATAACCGTCGGAGGTCGAAAAATCCATTTTATGCAAACCACCTAGATAATGAAGATGGGTTACACAACATGACCATACATTCAGTACCAGCTTACGCTCGTCAATATTCTTTTTCTCATAGAGAAGCTAGAGTCATCCACTAATAGGAAAGTTTGTTTCAATGAAACAACAAATGACATATGGTGACTAACACAAACAAATAAAGGAAATGAAAAGTCTACTCTTGACTCGTAGTTGATGTAAACAAGTCGAACAGAGTTATTTACATTCCCATTCTGAAAGTAATCCTGTGTAAATTTATACAATAAATTGCAAATTATTACATTTAAAACTCTCCTTGCTCGCTGGAATTTTCAAAGTTATTTTTCTTACCTTTAGAAAAGAGACACAAAGTTAAATTAAGGTGATTCTTGAAGTAAAAACTTTGCTCTATCCTGTGATAGTAAAAAGAACTCAATTGGAAAAAATGCTTTTTTGCTACTTTGCCTTGAAAAGAGGCAAAGTTAGCTGCGTAAAATTTTGACCTTGTGTTTGAAGGAACGTTTATCCACAGGAAAATAAGCTTGAAAGCTAATACTTTGGTATGTTAAAACCAGCAATGTGCTTTATTAGTTCACCAAAGCGCAAGTTTCCTTGAGGCCTTGTTTCAAAGTATGTTATTGCAAAATTCTGCACTAATAAGTTGTCGCGACGGATTATTTTGCCCACTTTGACAAACAGCAATAAAAATAAAACTTTTCTGACACTGACACTGGCACTGTACCCTTCATGTAAAGCACATAAGTTGTCCTAAGTTGCCAATTTTCAGATTTCTAGCTATTGCCATTCCACAACAGTAGAACTTGAAAGTTGGCAATTTATTTGCGTGCGCGCGCATTTCGCACATGTGACTCTTTTTCAGAAAGCCCTGGCACCCAAACTATACTACTTCTGAAAGTGAAATTTTGCATAACATAGTTTCAAGCATGAGTCTACACCTGCACAAAATTTTAATTATATTGAAGATGATGACCAAATTTTTTTTTCCAGATTTGGTCCACTTGACATGGAATCACCCTTTTCTGATAAAAGCAAGTAGAATAACTGCATAAGGATAAGTATAAATCTAAATAGGGTAGTATGAGACAATTAAAATAATGATAAAAAATAATTGGGACCAAATACTGCACTCGAATTTTAAAATTGAAATTAATAATTATATAAGAAGTATCCACAACCGGTAAAGGTTCCATGCATAATTCAAATCGCATAAGAACTTCCTATAAAAACACTTCTATCACTGCCCAGACACTTTTCCTAAACACATCATGTAGTTAAAATTTAAAATTGTCTATTTCATATTAATCCAATGGTCACATCTCAATACAACTATTAAATATTCATCATTAAAGTCCACTTACGGGCACACAAAAGAAACTTCTTTGTCATTTAAGACAATATCAATCTCATACATTTCAGGATTATGCACTTCCAACATTTATAAGCTGCTATATACAACCATTAACTCAAAAATACTGCTTCATCTCAGTCACTGAGATTCTGTAACTGGGAGAAAAAAATGACAGATGTTCCAATTACTACTTCCACGACAAACGACTAAGACCAACTGGCATTCAACGAGTAAATCTATCTTTTATTCAACTCGAACAAGAACAACAGACGGACATCAGTGTCACCAGAAATACCCATAATTAGAAGAAAATCAGTAAAAACAAATTGACAATTAAAATAATTCCTATGGAACTGTCAGAATCCTCTACATAGTAATGCAACAAAGTTTGAAATCAAGTTCAGCTTCCATCAGAATTACAACTGATAAACACTTTCTGAGTCACACAGTGTCACTGTGCATACCATCAAATTCTACATTATATTGTGTTCACATGAAATGTCATCAGCATATGTCACATCAATGTCTCAATCCGTGCACAAAACCAGCCCTCTTAAATGGTATCCATAACTACTAACTCTCAAATAATGGCTACACGTCCGATAAAATATAATTCAAATGAGGCAATTGACTACCGAATACTCGGAATATTTATACGAATTAGCATCTTTTGGAAATCCCCAATACATACATTAAGTCCTGATCGTGAGCACTCGCAATTAAGCAATCAGTACCCGTCATCACACAAATATAACTCTTAGAGAGAAAATTCACCGAAATTATTTTAAACTCGTTTAAATAATATGAAAGACATAAGTCACTGGCTTCTAAGAAGTGTTTGTCACACACACCATTCATTTAATACAGAAAGTTTGATTTTCATTTGTATCTGATTTCAATTATCAAGGTATATTGCAGAATTATCCTCCTTACAAAATTTTTTGAGACACAATTCAATTGTTTTAAACACCAATGGACTAATCTCCCAAAAATTTATCTTAGAATGTGATAATGAATTCCAAGTCAATTTGATATAATTTAAACACCGCAACAATTACACAAGGCAAAGCATGCATTCACATGATGGGTCATGAAACAATTAAAGTAATGATCAAAATAAGCGAGATAAAACACTGCACTCGAATTTTAAAATTGAAATTAATAATTATATAAGAAATATTTACCATTTGTCGCGGAGAGCACTAAATTTCATTACAAACAAGACTCATACATTCATAACATTTCGATTGTTACTCAAGACCATATCAATTCCATATATCCGAAGACAATGCACCCCGATATCCATAAGCTGCCACGTAAAACCATGAACTCAAAAATACTGCATTACTTCAATCATTGAGACCAGAAATTTATCCATTTGAAGGATGAGATTCATTTTAGATAAGCGTTTCAACATTGAATGGCTGTCAGCATACTCGCGAACAAAAGTGGACACAATGATCTTATTCTCTCTCAGACACCAAAGAATACCGACCAGAAGAGACGACAAAAAACCCCTCAAAAATAGGAAGCACAATTCACCATTGGAACTCACCCAGACTGTACCATCTATAAGAAAGAAGCCAACAACTTAATCTAGTCCTCATGAAGGAGGCACACAATGAATTCAAACGGAGATAAATCGTCAAAGCATTTCAAGTCTGATATGATCTGTGTGCAGTTTGGCTGACAAATTTCAACTTGATTCCCCACAAGAATAAAAATTTCATAAATATTTGCTTGGAACTTACATATTCTGTAACAAAAAAAATAGCAGATGCTTCCGACTACTACTTTCACAACAAATATCTAACACCAACGAGTCACCAAAAATATGCATCATCAGAAAAAAATTCAACTCGACAAAAATGAACTGACAAACAAAATAAATCCTATGGAGATCCTGTCAGAATCCTCCACATAGCAACGCATAAAAATTGGAAATTAAGTTCAGCTTCCATTAGGATGGCAATTAACATTAAAAAATGGCAATATTAAAATATTGAAGAAGAAAACCACCAAGAATCTCAAATTCATGAAAGAAACAATTGATAAACAAGATCTTCATGCCACACAGTGCCTTGCGTGCGTGTACTATCAAACTCTATTTTATACTAATTTTCAAATTGCACATATCCACCCAAAAGCCAGAACAAGTTGCGCGACCGATTACTGTTTTCTGAACTCTTTAAATAAATTGTCCCAATTTAATAAGACATTCTAATTTTATATCGTAATTTTTTATAAAACTCTTGGTAAAAGTATAGGGAAAAGTAACATGTGCTACAATTGATACCTTTAGTTTCATAAATTGCTTTACGCGATGCGTCACCGACGCACCTCAGTATCAGCTGGTTAGAAGGTCGCTGCGTACTTGGTGAAGCCGGGTCTGTCTGGAGCGGGGAAAGGGGACGGTGGTGCGTGGCGGTTGCCTTACCGCAGCGGAACGAGAGGAAAGGGCGACTTTGGTAGGAAGGGAGAAAGCGCTTATTTTACGCAGAGTCGGTAGGATTCATTAAGCGTTCGAGCTGTTTCGTGCGCAGAGTTTCTCTCGCCACAACCCGACAAGGCTGATCCCGCGATTCAGACACTTGTAAGGTAGTAGCAATTATAAAATCATCCCCGCACTTACAACCAAGTAAAATGCTTAATAAATAAATAAATTTATTGTCAAAAAAGCAGTACAACTGCGTATGACCACGTGGAGGACAATAAACTAATTTACTCTCCGGAAGCAAGCAAGGGACCATCCTAGCAATTCCGATCAAGGGCCCTAAGGCAGAGGCGGATTCAAAAATTCCTAGAAAAGATAAAAAGTTAGCTGCGAGTTATAATACTAATAGAATGTCAATATGTTTGTAATGTAACGCAAAAAATTTACATGTACAAATTATTATCGAACTATAGATTATTCTGAATATAGTGTTTAAAAATCATAAGAATTGAAATAACACTAAATTCACGATTTATTATTACAATAAACATGCCTCTAGACAAAGCCTAGAGAACCTGTATAAGAAATCCGCCTCTACCCGAAGGAAAACCCGGGCCAGGATTGGGCTACAGAATTAATGTACACAATCGTGCCAAATTTGAGTACACATAAACTACTGTAATTGATCAATATCAATTGACCCATTGATATGAATTTCCAATTAACTGAATTCAGTATCTACATTTTCTACTATAATGTGCAAATGTTCATAACATTAATTAAGTTTAGCCACCGTGTTAATACAATAATGCATATACCATCTCCACGTCGAGCAAACATCTGCATCTAAGTACCTAGTACTTGTCGCCATATAAATATAACTTTTAGGAGGGAAATTTACCCAAATTACCTGGAACACATTTTAAGGGAAGACATTAAAGGGTAAAACCCCACTATTTGAAACATTAAACTGTAAAACTTTGTTTTCTTCAATACTAAAACCGTTATGACACTCCAAATCTTTACTACAATATCTTCCAAGTCTAATATGAAAAATTTCCATCTCAATTAGTTATTCAAAAGCTCTCTTAAGAGAATTAAACCCTCATTCTACTACAAAATTTAAAACTGTAAGGAACCACTCTGTTTACCCGGATTAAGAGATATTTATGAAGTGAAATGCAGCAGTCCGCCATTACGGCTAAATTTAATCAGCTTATCATTTAAAAACAAAATTCTAATATCGGCGGACTGTCTGCCTGGGATGTTGGCATGTCCAAATTATACCTTTGACTAAGCCAATACGACCAAGAAATATTTTAATAAAAATTCTTTTAGTAAGACAGGCATTATGGTAGCCTCTTTTCAAGATTCAAGACAATACTAATGTGCATAACTTCCATCTCGAGCTAATACTTCCACAGTCTCAGAATACATATGAAAATAAACCTCATTGAATTAAACTCATTAAAGGTTTTTTATAAGACGTTTCAATAGAAGATTCACAGTTTAAATTATTTGTGCGCTCCATATTTGTATGTTGCCTGCTTGACACTCAACAGATCAAAACTTCAACAAAACAAAGAGAGAAAATTACGCCAACGCCGAATATTCATTAGTACCCACGATAGTTGCAATGTTAAAATTATATAAATCAGTCCCCATTTACGAAAACACTCATCAGTAATGTAACGCCAAAATATTTAATCGAGAATAAAATTACATAACTTGTTTACTCCTGCAATAGGAATCAGATATCAAAAATGTCCACAGAAAAATGAAACACGCTGCCTTTCCACACAATCATACCTGCCGTCTACAAAGAACTACATCATGGCACCCAATTATAAAAATTACTGTCAATAAAAGCCACGTCAATAAGTATCGAAATTATTAGTTTGGTGCATGCTGACATACGCACAGAATATCATTCGCTAGCTACCTCTGGTTGATGGGACTACTGGCTACTTTACGCAGTTTTATTAATGGTTTATTTACGAACTTATTCTATCAGAAAACGACTATTCACCTTGCAAGAGAATATCTGAGTACATTCACATACATACAACACTACTTCCCTATTTAAGTTAGTACGAATATTCCTTCATTCACTTATAACACATTTTTTATTCACATTTTGAAATGCCCCACAAAAGCGTTACCTTGTTCGATATTGGAACATCCTTCAAATGACAAAATTTTGAGTTCACTGACTATATTCACGATGATACGGTGACACCTATACTCATTAAATAAGTTACAATGTGATTATACAAGAGTCTTTAATTGCTCTTAAAACAATGTATAAAATGTTAATACCCTGTACATTTTGAGTGCAATTACCTTCCAGAAACTACAGAATTAACATTCAAACAATGACCTCTGTAACCTACACGAGAATGATTTCTACGACGGGCACCACAAATTAACAATAATAATAATGACAACTGTCGGGGAAGATTTTTTATTGCTTCACAAGTCTCGATGCGGAGATTGATTCGCAATAAGATTCTTCCTTTCCAAAATAAATACTCAAAGGTTAAAGAGGACAAGATTTATTATGCTGGATCAATGTGAACAAATAATTGAATCGTAAGCAAACAATAAATAACTCCAGGGTGACAACAACAGACAAATGAAAGTTTTATGAATTTGTGCCTTTTTTCTCGTTAGACTCACGACGTTGGGTAAGCTGGTTGTCGAGGTTAATGAAGTTCTCTTCCTCGTCACAAGATGGCACCGCTGGTGATAAATCCTGATGTAGCTAGATGATAGCGTTGACGTACGGTATCTCGGCACGTGGTGGCGCTGCTGGTTGAGCCTCTGCGTGGTATCGTAAGATGGCACCTCGTGTCCTCGGATGGTGGAGTTAGTTCCATCGCTGATCGTAAAAGGGCGCTTCGTCGCCTTTTGGAGATATAATTAATTCTGCTGCAGACCGTAAGAGAGAGTCGCGTGGCTTTTGAAGATAGAATTAATTCTGTCACATCGGATGTCTCGCAGAGCTGGGTTTCTTGGTTGAGGTTGTTATCGGACCCGATGTTCACTTGGCAAGAGAACCCGTCGTACTGATTTCACCGTCGTAGCCGTTGCTATAAACTAAACTTTAATAGCTGACAACGTTAACGACGTAACACTGGGTCGAGGTTCGTCTATTGAACCTTTTCTCGAAGCTTCTTAATAAACTGACTCGTGTTCTCGAAGTTTCCTAACAAATAGGTGATATACGCGTGCTGGTCCATGTGGCCCGTGTGTCTCATGGAGGTTTCTAATGTTTCAATGTAGAGACTCTCTTGCGTCGTATGTAGTGTGGTAGAACGGGATTTTAAAAAACAATTAATAATTAATAATATGAAAAATAAAAGGCCCCGACTAGCTCTTCTCAGGGGTCCACAATAAATTTAATGGGGTTCGATTTATATCCGAAGGAAAGGGGCCATACAATGGTTCCAATCAAGGAAAACGCCAGACAAATAGATCCATTATAAAAGTTAATTTATTATTTGGAGACATTCCTCCCAAAAAGAATCACCCCCAAAAACCAAACACAAATAAAACCCAACACTCACTTTACACTAACGCCAAAGTGGCGTTGTCCCCGCCAAAAGACATACAAAATTTACTCCTTCCTCACACAAACAAATCATTCCCAAAAACAAAACACAAATAAAACCCAACAATCACTTTACACTAACGCCAGAGTGACGTTGTCCCCGCCAAAAGACATACAAAAAAATCACTGGCTTTACAATTAACATTCGCTAACTGTTGATTTTATCAACATTCGTCCTGACTAAAACAAGCGTTCATTGTCTCTTTAACTCGCTTCCAACTTTAGTTACTCTTAAACATTCATTTCTTGTGAACAAAGTCAAACACTGATTTTACTTGTCATACCTTTCTGAGCGACAGAGTTCAGTCATAACACTTCTCAATTAAAAGTTCACGCTCAGATTGGTAACTGACATCCAGTTCTTAGTGACGCGCAAGCGCAATGCGACGTTGGCTTACACCTTCACCAGCGATCGCACCATACCTGACCAAGATGATGGACCCTTTTGAAGCTGTGGAGGAGGATTCCCTCCCAGACATCAGCACGGCTGCCTTCAAGGATTCTCTGCGACCCGCGCCGATCAGCTTCCGCGTTCACCTCGTCCGTCCGGTTACCACCCGAAAAACGCTCCGACAAACTAATTGACTTACTCGAGTGATCTACGCCGCATGAGCACGATTCGTAAGCGTATGCTGACGCAATCTAAAATCGAGTCTGTGCTTTAACGACCCACAAGTTTCAGCGGACAAAAACTTGCCCTAGCTGACAAGCATCTATCTAAATGCTGACAAAAAAAATCTGAGTCAGCGAAGACACATCTATCAGTGAGCTATCTAAGTACTCGCCGAAAATCGGAAGTGTGTGCTCCCTGAGCACTCGCCGAAAATCTGTACTGTGAAAAATCTGATGTGAGATGTGAGATGTGAGATGTGAGAGCGAAAAATCTCTGCGTCTTCGTTAAGTAACCTACATCCCTTCTTTTCTCCCGAATTTCCAAAATTTTGAATCTCACGTGGTCCGAAATCTCCCAATCCAAATACTTTCCCCCCTCCTACGCCTGGGTTCTCATTGGTCCCTTTAAAGATGTTCGTAGAAGCTTCTAGAACATTCTGGCCGAAAAAAACGTTTAAAGGTCCAACGTTCGCGACGAGTCTGAACTTGTGCGCGTCCCCAGCGACCAGATGTGGCTCCTAAGGATGGGTGGCACATCCTCCCCCGCCTCCTTTGAGCCTTCGGTTTGTAAAGGATCATAAATTTTGATTGAAGCCAAAAGAGCCGCCGACAAACCGCACCCCTGGTTACTTTTGCAACCGTCCTCCGTTCAAATTTCTATCACTTCGCCCGTCCGAAATTTCGCAACAAAATGATTAAAATCTTCTTAATTAGTGAATTATTCAAATCTCACAGTAGAGACTCTCTTGCGGACGGTGCGTATTATGTTGGTCTTGGATTTAGAGTCTCTGATACTTCGTCTTGACGACGGCATAAACAACATAGCGTTTACTGCTTTGGCGTGGCAACATGCATATCTTATGTGTTAGATGCATGAGGGAGTTCATCATATACGTATTAAGGTACGTGTTTCGTCGTATATGTAGTAAGGTGCTTCTACAACAACAATACCATCTCTTAATACGTATTTTACCTCTTAATTCCCTTTCCTTCACGCCTATCCAGAATAGTCCCCTTTATTTTACTCATTCCCAATCTTACGGATACATATTTTTGAAAGTTTCACTCTTGGTAAATATAGCCTCGTTATATATTACACAACTGGCCCTGGTTCAATATGGAGACTCTAGCTATATAATTGAATCGCCTATCTTAATTTTTTCCTCACATCGTGAGGTATATTTCGAATTTCCGGGTAGGTGTAGCAACACCACTTCTTTAAAATGAATTACTCATTACAGGCATTCTCCTCTTTAACAAAACAACTTAAAATTCAGATATTAAATTACCTACACAGAGACCTCTTTATCTTTCAATAACATAACTTCATGATTTAAGCTCTCAGAAACTTATATAAACAATCCTTTCGATGCAAAAAGTCGCGGCCAGCTGTTTGTCCGTCGACCTTCTCGCTATACGCGGAGTGCGTGTCTTATCGTCAGCACGTAGGCGTCTCTCGTCACGAATCCCTTGACGCGCACCGCTCGCAGCGGTGGGAAGTCGGCGTCCGCTCTTACGCCACCGGCTCGCTAGTTCATCAACTTGTTCGTTAGATGTTCGATTTCTGCTTTTAATTCCTTGTTCCTCGTACAATAACAAGAATTTTCTCCAGTTTATACAATATTAATTTCGTATAGCAAATTCAAACTTGTGCCTTTTTCACTAATTTCGCAAACCATAGTGGTTCCATCCTTTTGAATGCGTTGCACTGTTACATCCAAACATTCGCTGCTGCCTTTCCTTACCGCACTTTTCATTCAAGCTTAAAATGGAATTCTCACTGCTGTCCACGTTGAAGTCTATCGGTGACTTTCTCGGCGGCGCGTCCATCAGGGCATCAACAGCGCCAGCAGTCAGCGCGCGGAACCGGGAAAATACTCGTGTTGACCCGTTGACATGTAAATTGTGCACCTTATGTCCTCAGCTGTTTTACACAAGTAAACACATACTCTAGTCATTAGTCATATAACAATAACAAGATCCGCGGATAGATCTCACACCCAAATATTTTTCTTACCAAATATTATTCATTGAATAACATTTAATACCCGGCGCCTCCACGAAGTGATACAAGCCACCCCCTGGGGGTCTTAAAATGCATCTCGGCACCTCCACCTTGAAATTGATTGCTACCGAAATTAACCACTTAAAAGTTTGAACTAATAAATTATTTATCTATCTACCTATAAAGCACATTCGCTTGGCCTGTGCATGTATCAGTACACTTATGACAGGGTAGATCGGTGGGGTTGTGAGTTAAAACTCCAGATCATTAGGAAGACAAGCAAAAACTAACTTAATGCTGTTTATTTATCTGCTAAATACCATTGGTACCAGCTGTCACCAAATACACCTCACAATGGGATTACAAGTAAACTGAAAGATATCTTGAATTATACGTTACATCCAACGCAATGAGATTACAAATAAATTGAAAGCTATCTTGGATTATGCTTTACATTCAACGCAATGAGATTACAAATAAATTGAAGGATATCTTGGATTATGCTTTACGAACTGAACTCAAGATAAGGAATTTACAAGTACAAAGAAAATATTAATTTACGCAATTTTACGAGGCGCGCCCACACGTGCGCCTCGGAGTTTGTCCCTAGATACACACATTATTCGTTCGCCACACCGCCGTCTCGTGTATCCTAGATTTCCTGGAATGGGCAGAAGGCCAATCACATATATTTTATTGTAGTGGCGTGATTATGACATCAGTACTCATTCTTACCGGTCAGTTTAGAAACCTCGCCACCAAGGCGCATCGCTGACCAAAGCGGTCCCACGGCCTTCAATGTGCTGACAAGTTTTCGGACGGAAGTGGAATATCGGTTTCTGCATCTCTGTGGGCTTTCCACCACGTGCACCCGAGGAGAAATAATCATGACTGCCGATAATTTTAGTAGCCATCAAAAATAAAATTATAAAATACAAAAATGAAAAATTGATAGGTAGATGGGGAAAATTAAGTAATTGATAGTCGCGGACCGTAACAAATTTTCATATTAATTATTGCAACACTGGTTTATAATATCACTAAATATTTGTTCTAGTGCTTTCTCACTTCTTTATAAAAAAACTTTTCGCGTCGTTTTTAGTGGATTTCGTTTTTCAGAAGCTGTCTTATTTTCGAGTTTTACTATTTTTGACTTCTTCGTGTATTTTTCTGTTTGTTTTTTAGTCTTTTGAGATTTTCGTTATGTGATTGTCAAAAATGTTGCCAGTTAAAATGAGAGAAATGTGTATTTTCACATCTACATTTTAAAACTTTACATTTCAATTATTTGTAATATTTGTTCCGCAATTTGAGATCTATGTCATACTATTTTAGTAAAGTCATTGGGAATCTTTGTGTCATATTGTGAATTTGCATTGTGTTGTGTTTTTGATTGTCTGTGTATTTGAAACGAACTAAACGGGCCTTCCTAAAAATCTAATAGAAACTTCTCGTTTAGGGCAGTTTCAGAATATTGGGTAATTTTTTCTGTTCAGTTCGCTTTTCATTATTAAAATTATATATTAACATTTTTTGAACATATATGAAAGATTGTCCTACAGTTGACCTTATTTTATGTGTAAATGAAAAAATTATAGTACTACTTTAAATAAACTGTTTGAAAAAAAAAATATTGAGTCAATCATGTTACAACACATTGTAACAATCAACATGAATGTAGCAACATATTTTAGTACGCACAATATATATCGTAATCACCCGCAAAAAGGTCCTACGTTATTATTTATTTCTTATGTAAGTATATTTCACTATTAGTGTTATATTGGTATCTGTGTATAGTAGGTCTATTTCTATTATTTAAAGAAATAGAAAAATAGTTGCCATTGTGTTCATTGCACAGTAATCAATGCATATTACTTTAAATATTTTCATGACATATAGCTCTGTGTTTTACAATAAAAGCTTTGTGTAGTTAGCGGGCAGTTGCATGGACGCTCTGTACAAAACCTGCGCGAAGCATGTCTGTTTTCGTCCTGAAGTGACCTTCTACCTTCCACCCCTACTCACGTTCCCCTACTCCTAACCACTGACGCCCGCTCCGCTAGGCGTGTCTTTGCACAAGCGGAGCGGAGAAAACAAGTGTGTCTTTAGCCTACAGGACGAAATCTGGCATGCATCCTTGCTACTGCCCGCTACCGACACAATGCTTTTATTGTAAAACTCATAGCTATATGTAATGAAAATATTTAAAGTAATAGTAATTGTTTACTGAGCAGTAAAAACCACGGTGACTATTTTGTTTTGTAAATAATAGAAATAGACGCACTATACACAGATGCCAATATACAATAAGAGTGAAATATACTTAAATAATAAATAAATAACATCTGACGACCCTTTTACGGGCTATTTCGATAGATAGTGCTTATTCAAATACGTTACACTTTGTTAACACCTAACGATGACTGAAACCACGAGTGAAACACGTTGAGTATTCTATTAAGAATAATACTTGTATATTATAATCATCCGTAAAGGTCGTAAGTTATAATTTTTTTGTTCATTTATTTATATATTTATTATGTAGACGTTAATATCATACTAGACGTTAATAGTAGAATACATAATAATTATTTCATTTAAATATAATTACCTTTCAAAATGCACTATTATCGTGTAATTTATCAATAATTATTGCTATATAACTACCTTCCAAAATACTTGACATATTGACTAAGTTTTTTGTTCCAAAACAGTTTATTTAAGAAATAATGTAAATTTTTAATTTACGCTTTAAATAAGGCCAAGTGTAGCACAATCTTTCATTTATGTTAAAAAATTATTAAAATTATATAATTTTGACAATTAAAAGGGAATTGTACAGACAAAATTACACGATATTTTGAAACTTCCCTACTCTGAGTTCTATTAAATTTTTGGGAAGTCGTGTTTATTTCGTAATAAATACACGGACAATCAAATACACAATATAATATGACGCAAAGATTCACCATGACTTCACACAAATAGTACGGCATTCAGCTCAAACTGAGGTACAAATATTACAAATAATTGAAATGTACAGCAGGTTTACTAAAATGTACCTGCTGTACTACTATTTTTGTAAACTTCTGTAATTATTTCGTACAATATATATATATATAATTAGTTTCAGTATTTTAGTAAGCCTTCAACAGAAATATAATGAGTCATATTTCTGGAGTCCTAGCTAATACGAGAAAGAAGGGCATCCTGTAACGTGAAGCACGGAGCCTTGCAATACTGTTTCAACAATTTAGTGAGGTAGGTCTGGTGCGTTTTAAAATAATAGTAGAAGGAGTAGAAACGAATGAAGCAATCTTTGCTCGAAGCACGCAACCAGATGCTGCTGAAGTTTGTAATAAACAATTAGTTGTGGTATTTCGTAAACCCTTGTGAGGAATATAAGTAATCGTAATCTCATAAATCTAAAGAGATGCCAAAATAAGTGTCTTCGTTTAATAGGACGCGTGGAAATATGAAAACACGGTCTAACAATTTTGAGAGGAGAATCTGATATGTTTCGAGATAAGAGAGGGGAAGAGGGAAGAAGGAAGAATTGCAGGAAGGAGACACATCCAAGGCAATTTTGGGGATGAAAGGTCTTTAAATCTAAACAGAAAAAGGGGAAGGTTTCACGACCACCCATGTGACTGCGCGCCCATATGTTGATGAAGGAAGGTTAGCGAAGTCTAGCAGATGTGGGAATTTAACAAACTGTCCAGGAGGGGCGGAGAAATAAAGTACCATTTGGCGAAGTGAATGGGCCTTTGTGAGGAACTGATGACACGAGTGTGTTGATATTCAACTAGATGACAAGTTTGGAAAATACCAGACCACATGCAAGGCATCTTGTAATTAGTAAACAAACTGATTGTTAGTAAAGAAGACTGGGTCACAGAAATTGTAACCAGTCGGAAGAAGTCATGTGAGCAACTAGTTGTTGAGGATTGGTTGAAAAGAAGAAATGACGTAGGCGATGGGTCGAGATAAGCTAGCCGAGTTCGGAAGGATAGGTGGGGAACGTTGATATTTAATACCGGACGTAGGCGCTTCGTGATATTCATATACGAGTACTTTGTTATAGACACACTGTTAGAGACACACTGTTCAAAATACTGTTCGTGATATTCTGTTAGAAATGGACTGTTCATGAGACATTGTTCAAGAGGCGGTTAGAGATGCACTAAGGCTTTAATACATTGTCAGAGAGGCATTGACCTTTATCCTTTGAGAGAGTTTGAGATTTTAAGATACAATAGTCAAGAGATTTTTTAACATCGTTAATTAGAGACGCTTCAACTTTCTGACCTTGCTTAGTATTTCGAGGTCATCATCACGAGGACAAAAAGTGAGATCAATATTTTTTATCAAGTTTCGTGGGAAAACCTAAATCGAAGGCCGACTTTCGAGGGAGTTTACGAGCTGGCTGAGCCGCCGTGACCAACCAAAGGACTGCGCGGGGGGGGGGGGGGGGNAGAAAACACGGCTGCGGAGACGAGATGGAGTCTGCGTTACCACGCCTTACGAAAGACTTTCCGTGACGACTGGCGCTGAAAAACGTACTTGGTAAGGTAATTACTTTGAACGGCACCTCTTTCCATTAGCAATGTGTGATCAGGAGGTCAGGCATTGTTAAAAGCATAGCCAAAACTCATGGCGTATTTGTGTCATTGACTGTTACGAGGTTTTATTTAGAGGTGGACTTTTGTAAGGAACTACTATGACATCAAATGAACCCTAAGCTCAAAAACATTTTCAAACCGACCGATTCTGTTGAAGAAATTGTATAATCAGTGTTAACACGCCATGGTAACTTGGTAGTTTTTGTTGCTTACTTTTTTGGGGGGAGTGTTAAAATAAGTTAGTAAGAAGAATTATTGTGATGGTAATTAAGCCAATGTTTTATGAAAACTGTGTTTCCTTTGAGACAGATTAATGTGTATTTCACGCAAAATACCGGAAGAACCCAATCCCTTCTTTGATATTTGTAGTCAGAGGATATCCTGTCCCAGAGATCAACCTGCCGAGTGGGCAATGTAAGTAAGCCTCGTATTTGCTTAATGGTATCCCCATTATATATTGTAATATATAATTAGTTTATTACATTTTCTTATAAATCTATAGAAAAATTATAAAGGAAAAGATTTTATACTTGAGAAGTAGCTCGTGATTTTGCCCTCGAGCGGGTCTCAAGCAAGGCCGAGAAATGGGGTTGCTTTTCGGACAAAGAGAAAGTAGATTCAGGAGACAGGTTCCACTGGGACGCGTGCTCGGACTCCGCTTGAACGGGTCGTAAAGTAGCTGGCCGGTGTCCTGCCATGCTGCGTAATTATTTTAGCGGGGGCTGTGAAAAATAATTGACCAGACACGTTGTCAAAATGTTAATAGAAGGGACAGATGGGATATTGCGTTTTAGAAATTTGGGAGGAAGATTTGGTTGGTTTCGGTGACAGATAATTGGATATGTGAGGAACACCGTATAAAGTAGGATGGGGTGCCAAGGTCAGGAAAAGAATAAAGAACTGTTGGGAGATCCTTGGGTCAGAAGGATTGTCATAGAATCCTTAGCTAGAAGGAGATTTCCATTAGCAGAGCTGTGGATCGACATGGGTTTTTAATTGTGAGTAGGGACGTAGTAAAACGAAGGCTGTTCCGGGTAACACGTGTTCATACAATACAAGACAAGTGATACCGAAGAAAGGAGGCTCTTAGGGAAGGAAGGAGAAGAAGCGGTCGTTGCAAGTGGGTGAACAATAAAAAGACGAGTGATCTGGGACACAATAATGAAGTAGGGAACGCCTGAGCAAAAGATGTTTTGGGGTTCGAAATGGAAAGAGGTGTGAGTTAAATTTGACACACGCGTTAAAAATAAAGTGTTATTGTCAGAGCACAAGGGGAGGGAAGTTTTCTTGTCAAATTAAATATTGCCTTAGGGAAAGAAGAGGGTTACGGATCTGTGAAATGTTAAGGAGATGTCCGTTATGAAAAAATACCAGGGTTCCAGGAAGAGTAGTGTTAATATTAAGAAACACCGCTATTGACGAGAATTGAAGATACGTCACTGCAAGTTAAACCAATTAGAGGCGTGTCACATGAAAAGAAAATTGATAAGTCATTGGCTAGAGAGACCAACTTACGTGAGAGTAGGAGCAGTTGTCTTCTTAATTTGTGGGCCACGAAGAATGGATGGGATTATTTAAACAAGGAACAGTGACGCATCGAGTTAGATGAACATAGATGATAAATATGAGATATCAGTTCACTCGTCAGAGGGATTCAGATATTATTCAGACATATTACTGAGAGATCAGAAAATATCCGTTCCGATAATCTCAGAGACTTAGCATAATTCTATTTGTCTCTTCATTAGTAATATCTGACTGAGTACTTCAATCAGAGTGCTGTTGTATGATATCAGATAAGATTCCGGTAATCATCTTATTTCACATTATTTTATTTAAAGCTGTATATGTTTGATCAATTATGAGGGTTTTGTTAGCCGGCGTGAAACGAACTATTTAAACTTGAGCGATACAATTTCTCTGAATTTTAAATAGTTCGGTGCGAGTTGCAAGTGTGATTATTCGGCACGTGTGTGATGAACATTTTGACTCTGCGGTCAATTGCACTGAATACAACGAGAGTTATTGAGTTGTAAAGTATTCGTCAAGTTGTGCTGGGTGATGGTACTGTTGACGTCTCACATTCCACGCGGAGGTCGACTGGGCGGCCGTAACAGCGAGCGTACTAGGGATGCCTCTGGGGGCCGTTTTGAATGAACCTAAGAGGCGGAAGGCAACAGAGCGCATCAATGAACGCGCGTAATCCACGGCGCTTTTAGCTGGAGGTCAAGATTTCCTATGACTAGGTAACTGCATGAATTGCCAAATACGGTACGTAGCTCGCGTCATTACAATACCAGTGAATCATGACAAGTGTGCTTGATATTGCCAAAGACTTTAGTGGCGCAGAAAACTTGTATTTTTGTTTATGTTAAATATAAAATCTCCAATGCAAATGTACTTGGTGTTTAAAACCTTACAGACTCTATATGATGATCACTAATTTGAAGAGTTCATGAACTAGCTTTGTTTGCCTGAAATGATCAACGGAGCAGATATATTGTGTTTTTGTATAGTAATTAAGATTGTGCATTTTGAAGGATATTTTCGAATGGGCATACACAAGTGTTGTATTTTGAGGGGAGTGTGTTATGGGTACTATGAAGTATATTTACTAGCCAATCAATAATTAAGCCAAATTTTACAAGTCTTGTATTTCGTTTAAGAAGGATCAATGTATATTTCACAAAAATAAAATGGGCCGAACTCCGACCTTTCTTTCTTTATTGTATTTCGGGGAACATGAAATATTTTCATCTAAGGTGGCCAAGTGTACTAGGTTAGTGGTAGTGTTATTTATTATTTTTAAGACCCCTTGTAAATTCCTGTTATAATTGTCGCCCAACGTGGGACCTAGCGATCCTCTCTAAATTAAGAGTTTATATATATATATATATATATATANATAGTATAACAGAACTAAAGTTAAGGTCAGTTTGCTTCCTAAGCGAGCCCCACGTTCTGGAGTCAAATTGTGACAAAACGAAACGTACATGGGTTACAATAATAGTGTAGTGGTTAACACTCATTTACTCCAAATTCTCAGTCCCCACGGCTAGTCATTTCATATCTGGATTCTAGTCAAAAACCAAAATAATGCACTTATACGTCCCCAAAAAACAAAAATAATGCACTTCTACATCCCCAAAAACACATAATTCACTAGCAATTATTACCTTCATTTATCAACACGTTATACTCTGAATTTAGCAAAATACTTTTATCAAGAATATAAAACAGAAAAACGCTTTTCAAAAACATTTCCATACAATAAAAATGAATTAGCTCTTCTACCATCACTGTCCATATTTCTCAGTTGGAATAAAGTTCGAAAGTTCAAAGCTTGGGTCTTCATCAATAATCATTAATTCACTTATCTTATCGCCACTGCGCCTATCATCTACAGTTGGATGCAATCAACTTTACGTGATACCTCGTAAGCTGACTGATCGATCAGAAGTTCTGGTGAATGGAATGCCGACTCCTAGACGGTATTACAGCAGGTCCATCGCAGCTCAGGTTGTTGCTCTAGCAGGTGAAAACCTCACTGTCAGGAAAACTTCTCCGAAATCGCTCCCTCGTTGTGTCCGGAATTTCCCCGTACTCATTCCATAACCGAACGACCGCGGTGCTTACGAACCGAATGAAGAGGTCATAAATCTTCTATGTCTATTTAGACGGGATGTCTAATAATTTTATTACAACACAATGTTCAGCGTTATAACATCCTCCATCTCAAAGTTCAACAAAAAGATTATCGAGTGACTGTCCGTCACGGAAAAGTCTCCGTACGACTCCAAATAAACTCAGCATCTGAGCGAACGACGGTAATGTGAACTTCTGACTAAAAGCACGAACAAAATATTCTCTAATCGAATGTTGAATAGTCAAAAAATGCTCTGCTGATAGAGCGTGAATCTAACACGAAAAATTCTGAAAAATTGTTGCTCTCTGATCTGCTCGAACGAAAAAAATGTATTTTTTCGATTTTGATTCTTCTGTTCCTTAAATGACTTTCCTCCCACTACGTTGCCTATCATCTGCACTCATGATCTGAAATTTTGAACAGTCAAGTGACTAACTCTTTCAATGAAGTTGAAATTCCCCCTTCGCGTCGTCACTTGTCAGTGGCCATTTTGACTTGATTCCGTACGCGTAGGGCCCCACTTCCAAAAAAAACAACAATCTGGTGTTCAAATGACATCAAACATATTTATTGCTTAACATTATTATTAGGTTGATCTACTCACAGACACATTCGTGTATGACTAATTACTAATACAAGAATTTCACGGGCATTACACATTAAAACGCAACGGGTTTTAGAAGGTGGTTTCTGCTCCTTCTGCAGACTGTGTTTTAGAATATATTTTGGCATTTTGTTATTTGGATTTCTAAAGGTTCTTTTCCCTGAATGTTGCTGCAAGTTCGAACATGTTTCTTTCTTCCGCGTGGGATCTAAGCAGTGCTTCTTTGAGTTTTTG
>NNCF01126961.1:106842-123861 GCA_002313205.1 Laupala kohalensis
TCTTTTGGAGTCAAAACAAATTTACGACCTTTTTAGAAATTGCAAGTTAGCGAGGGGATGGGGGAGCCGACCCAACCCGACCAAAAACCCAGATGGGCGAAGGGTCGGAACATGAACCAGCTTGTCTGAAAAATCGTTGAAAGTAAAACGTCGTTGAGAGAAAACGTTAGAAAGTAGTTGAAGACCTTTAAAAATTTCCAATCAGAGTCGAGGCGTAAGAAGGGGGAATCCTTTTGGCATTGGGAGTTTCGATCACGTGGGATTCAAAATTTTGAAGATTTTTGGGAGAAGAGTAGGCAAGGAGAAGGGATCGAGCCCATTTAAGGAAGGGCATACAAAATTTCATTCTCATTCATAACTGATTCGTAAGTGATTCGTAGCTCATTCGCTGCTCATTCGTGTCGCTCAGATAGCTGACTCGAGTTTTTTTTGTACGCTCATTCGTAGATTTTTCGCAACTGATGTATTTTTCGCAGTCTCGCTTATATTTATCAGAGATCGTTTACTTATGTTCGTACGAGAGCTGACTTGAGTTTTTTTTCTCGTACTCTTACCTATGTTCGTCGGAGAGCTCAGTCGAGTTTTTTCTCGTTCTCTCACTTGTGTCGCTCAGATAGCTCACTTATGCTTCGTCAGACGTTTAATTTGAGTTCAAGACTTACTTATTGATCTCGATGTGATCAACCGGGACGAGTAATTAAGTTGACGTCGATCCCAACCACACATAAACTGTTGTCGAGTGGTTTTTCGAACGAACATCGTAAACTCTGACGCCGTATTCGGGGGAACCGACTACACAGGAGACGAACGGGGCAACTTTTGGGGTAGGCGCCGCTGATCTACGCCATTAGCAGCTGACCGAGAAAGGAGCCGTGCTGACCTCTGCTGGGACCCTAATCCACGGCCTGCATTGTCCGTCATCTTGCGAGGTATTGTACGATGTTGGTAAATGTCTAAACCAACATCGTATTGCGCTTGCGCGTCACAGAGTAATTGGCATCATTTATAGAAAAGAGCACGAACTCTGGAAGAAATCAGTGCCAAGACTGAACTCAGTTGCTCAGAGAATCATGCCATGTAAATTCAGTGAATTGTTGTAATCAATAGAAAGTTCAAGTAAATTGTTAATTGAAGAGGATTAGAATTAAAGCCAGTGTTGAACATTGTTGGAACGAAATGTACGTTTAATTGTTGCTCAGATCGGAGTAGAGTTAAATCCAATAAATTGTTATAGTTATGATAAAGGTAGATAAGATTGCTAGTTAGTAAACATTAGGGTTAAAGCCAGTGTAATTTATTTGTGTCTTTTGGTGGGAACGACGTCATTTTGGCGTTCGTGTTTATCTGAATGTGTGATTTCCATTTGTGTCTTTTGGTGGAAAATTACTTGAGGGATGTTTTAGTGATTAAAATCAGTATTTAAATTAATGGATTTATTTGTTAGCGTTTTCCTTAAGTGGAACCATTGCATGGTCCTTTCCTTCGTCAAAACATCGAACCCAGTAAACATTGTGGAACCTTGAGATGAGCTAGCCGAGGCGCCCAAAATTAAATATTATATGATTTTTATGAAATCGAGTCTCGTTCAGCCACAATTTGGCTTTCCCAACGTGAAGTTACGTCCTGCCACAAAATATATATATAGACAATTACATAACAATATTCTCAAAAGAATAAAATACAAACAGAATACACAAAGAAATCCATAATAGAAAAACACGATAATAAGAAAGCTTCATAAAATTTAAGAAGAAATGCTCATTGCATTTTATTCTTGTCCCGAGCATTGTTCTTAATACGTATAATATTTCAGTAAGCTACAATACTACATAAATCCTTCTGATCTTTTTGGATACCAAAGTTCGCCGTTTTCCTTGTTGCCATCCCTCACGGATCTGAGCTGAGGAAAAAGTATCGGCCAATCATAGATCAGCCAAAATGAGCATACACTCTTCCGTGGAATACTCTTTTTTAATTATATGTATAAAGAAGGGAATTATAATGATACACCGAAAAATCTTTTGAGACCTCGTCAGATCTTAACGAATTGGGTCCAGGAGAGTCTATTCTTTAAGTTTTCCGATGAAGTCCTGTGTTAGGTGTGTGTACGTAAGTGGTACGTCCAAAATTCGAATTGGGCCATTGAGCGAAAAAATGATCAAAACAACATAGTTTAAGAGATGCGTTTTTTGTAAGACCAAGTAAGGTCATTTACACACCGACCAATAGTTTTGGCTAAAGTGTAACGTTCAAAACTTGATTTGCCTCCACAACATTTTGCAATTACTTACAAAAAATTAATTTTCCACTTCTTGTAAATTACGCTATCCGACCCGAACTGAGATCACATCAACAGTTCATTTTTGCACCGTTTTAATTGTTTATAACAATTGTAAATTGTCAGTGGCAATTTTAATTATCCAAAAAATAATTAGTTACATCAATTTATGTTTTTGACAATTTTAATCTTATTATTAACAATATTAATTGTTTATACTATTATATAATTATCTATTCCAATTTTAGTGTGTACTACAAAGTTATTTGTTTATAACAATTTTCATTGTTTATTATAATTTTAATTGTGTATGACAATTTTAGTTTTACTACGAATTTAATTATTTATATAAATTTTAATTGCTGATTTAATTTGTTTATAGTGATCGTTCCATAACAATGTTCCATACAATTTTCGGGTACATCTTTAAATATGCATTCTTAAAATCTTGCTTATTATACACCGAACTAGAAATACAAAAAATATGAAATCATGCATAGTTGCATCACCAGGTAAAATCAAATGTGTGAGAAAATATATTCGGAATGAGACCTATTCAGTCGATTCGAGAACAAGAAACACGACAAAGTGAGAAATTTCCACTTTTCGTAATGCTGCGTAATTAAAAAAAACATTTTAATCGTACTAAATAAACGTAAGTTTCAAGTACGATAAACTTCATTACATGTTGTGATTTCATAATGACCGATATTACTTTCGGCCTTCAAAACGACAAACATAATCTTTGGAAAATACTTACAGTCCAAAACTAGTTCAGGTCATTTTGAAAACGATCAGAATTACTTCTGACATATCTCATCTTCCAAACCTAGCTTGGTCGTATTTGTAGATCATTTCCTGAAATCGGGTTATGGACGTAACGCGTGTGCGTGCTTGTTCCCTCTATACCACACAAAGGAAACAATGGATCGAAACCAAACTTGAGGATTGGATTTTATTTCGTTAGAAATAAAAGACTATTTCTGGGCTGCTCATTCCTACTTCATTAACTACCCGCGCCCACTTTCAATTTCTAAAAAGTAAATTTTTTAGAAAACGAATATTTTTTGTGTATATTGAAATGTGCTTTCATATTACCAAATACCATTGTCGTACCGCGTACGATTTTCAGACACAGCAAAAAAACGGTCGCAAAAAAAGGTTATTACGAAAGTTAATAAGATGTCAACAAAACATTATTTTATAACAATGGGTAAATGTTTGGGTAAATGTTTTGACTATTACTCAGTTATATAATTAGAAAGTTCAGTGTGGTACACTCCATATTTTTTAATTTTGGTCACATAGGTTCTGTTAATGGGAGTATTGTTGCTAATGAAATGATGTATTTCATTACTCCAAAACATTTCATGTACACAAACTGGTTTTTATGTGAATGAGTGTTAAATAAATGACGAAGCAAAACATTTGCGGTGTTCAGTCCTTGCCTCTCTTCGATGCAGACACTCATGCATGGTTCTCACTTTATTTAATTATATTTAAACAATTGTAATTTGTATTAATTATCTGTTGGAAGACAGGATACTTCACACGGCTTACGAAAAGCCAATCGATTTGTACCAATCTATTCCCTATGCCGAGAATGGGGAAACTGAAACCGTTAGCAATAAGAAAATGCCTCATTACCTCTGAAATTTCAGAAGAAAAATAATCCGTTTGAGTATATTGGTTTAAAATAAATTTGAAAAAATGACTCTGTAAGGACGTGTAAGCGACGCGTGTCATATAAGAGTTCATAGTGAAAACGTGTACCGAAACATGAATTTTTAAGTGAAAACATGTATCGAGCAAAACTTCTGGGTACCTATTTATTAAATATGTGGCTGTTGCCAGGAATTATCTCTTCAAGACATGATGAGAACTGCTCCGAATTGTCTCAACATGCTGAATAAATTTGCTACATGTAGCAAATGCTATGTAAAATTTGGTATGTGAAGCAAATGTTATGTTGAGCAAAATGTCAATGTCTTTACTTCATGCAGCAAATGCTACAAGTAGCAAAATGTGATATAAATTTTCATGTAGCAAAAGTAGCAATTTTGCTAAAGTAGCTAATGTTTTTTTTCTTTTATTTTACCCAGTTTCTCAGCCAAATGCCACCACCCGGGTTTTATTCCTCTTGCGTTCTATTTCATTCTTAAATTCTTAAATTAATTCTTTTGTTCATTTGTTATTTTGTATTCTTCTTTCTTACTTATGTTATATATCGTATGCTACATGTCGTGATTGCTACATAAAACCTTTAGTTTTATTTGTAGTGAAACATTTTGTCAAACCCCATCCCGTACCGTCCCGAACGATTGCTAGTATAAATAGCAAATGGTCGACGGTCTAAGTTGGACAGCGCTGGTATAGAACAATCATTTTCCCAGAAGAGTACATAGTACGTAAAGTACGTAGAACTAGTATTATTAGACTGCAGTAACTTATTCCATAACTCGCTTAAAAGATAAATATAAAAAAATATAGAGAAAATAAGGTATCGCATGCCACTAATGTTTATGAAAAATTGTACGGAATTGATACGTTAAATAATAACGTAAAACCATTTATGAATCATTGTTCTAGTGATGTAAAAAATACGGGTACATTGAGTCGATGAGCAAATTTATCCAACAATTATATCAAATCAATAGTACGAGTAGGGTGAAGTTATTCTCAACATTTTTTGGTGGATTTATCAATAGAAAAGATTAATAGATGAGGAAATGAAATTTCATTTGTGAGACATGTGGTTGTATGAGAGAAACTTTATTTTACTTTTTTTTAAATTTTCAATACAAAATAAGTTAAATAGACTTTGTTTAGATGGTCAAACAAACTTATTGTAACCATTCCACAAAAAGGAGTTGACAGTAATGGAATATTATATACAAATATAAAATATTTTCAAGCGTTGGCAAGCACATACTTCCCGATGCTGAAAAATATAGTGAAGAAGTTAATGAAATATTTAACGTATTCCGGAAAGGGGTAGTGAAATTTGAAATATAAAAGTAATATTAAAAATATATCTCAGTGCGAGACAAGGATCTTTGAATTAAATAGGAAACTAAGTTGGGGAATGTTTTTCAGATGCTATTTTTTTTGTACATTTTGATCAAATATTATGATCCAGCATCTGCCTCTTCTTTTTCTTCTTTGTCCTCTTCATCTTCTTTTTCTGGATCCTTTAAGATAAAAACAAAGCAGTATTTTAGTAACTTTTAAAAGAGGATTTATATAGAACGAGCTCTGTGAGAATGTGATAATGGTATTATCAGATTTGGTGACTACTGAAAGAAATTTCAGAAAATTAAAAATGCTCAAGATTTGAAGTTATTAGAAAAAGTTCTTAGTTGTTACATGTTTTATAGTGTGTAAAGTACAATAGAGATATACATTTTTTCTTAACATTTACTTCCTCAAATTTAATGAGTAAGAATCAACGTTGTTTGAGTATGACCTTCCAAACCCTGTACTATTCCTCAATTCGAAGCTTCTATTGGCAGACAAGTTTTGGGACCAAATAAGCAGATGAGAAATTTAAGAAACGTATGATATAGTCAGGGTTCGGATTTTGCATGTTTAGCAGATTGTTTTCTTGACTTTCTAACTTTGAGGAAACTATTTCTGGCATTATTAACGTCGTGGGACCATTTAAATTTAATTTAATAGTTCATAGAAATACATAGTTTTTCAGATTTTGTCTGCATGTAAGAGTGTATTTAAAAAAATATTTTTATTTGAACTCTTTAATTTTTCGGTTAAATTACTGTAATCAAGCATAATTTACATGTTTATTTGAATATGGAGCACCCTGCGTGAACGAGCTTAATGATAATATTCAACTACCCCACACTTGCATAATTAGTGAGTAGATACAAACTTAACTAGTTTTTTAAGTATATTTCGAATTTTTTAAATGCACGTTTTTCGATTTTGCAGATCCGACTCTGGATATAACATAATTAAATAGTAAGGAAAGGATATATTATTGAAAGACATTTTAGAAAATGAATTCAGTCAAAGATTGAACAATTAAATGAAACTTTCTTTTCAACCATTTACTCTGACACATTTATATATATTTCAGAGAAATTCATAAATTGCTTACATATTATACCCGTGTAATTTCTAATACACCGAAAATGGAAAAAATATTCAGATGTGTCAGGAAATTCTATTAAGTTGGTACATATTTTCATAAAATAATGTAACAGTTAGCGATAAGAGCATATTTTCTTATGTTCTTCAAGAATATTACTGATAGTTGGATTCAAGATTCAGCTAAAGTCAATGTTATTTTTTTGTGGGGTTTTACGGCTCGTAGACATCGAGGTCATTAGAGCCCTAAAATTCTGTACAGGTAGGGAAAATGCAGTTACGCGCTAAGGAGAGCCAACATGACTCTCCCCACGTGTGGGACTCGCCGAATGACTAAACCATACCCACTAAAAACCCTCCTCAATTACAATATATCAAAACATATCTCAAAACACACAAATCCACAACAATTACAACGAGGAAAATGAAAGATACCCTAGCTCTCGCAACCTAGTAGCGTCGGGATCGAAAAGAAAGGTGACCAAGGAAGATCAGGAAAGAGAAAGAAAGGAGTCTGGCACAAGTAAGTGGAAGTAATGCCAGACTCAGCTCGGGGCCCCGTTTTTTGCAAAACACGTACTTACTAGATGTAAGTTCCCTGGGGGGGGTAAATGTTATAAAATTGTTACCCTTATTCTAAAAATATTCCAGTGAAAGTAATAAATCTCATCGGGAAGCCGAAAATTCTCCATTCGGTTATCTGGCAACCTCTTTATACAATGGTTGAAAATGTTAGCCAGATAATAATTTTTTTAATAGTCCATTTCATCAACTGGTGGTGAAGGTCAAGCTACAAATCTTCAGCAATTTAATAGAATATATGTTTCATTCATTAGAAGCCGGTTCTTTATGAAGCGCCCAGGTTCGTTATGAAGAAGCTGATTTTACTATCGGGCTGTGATATATAAAATATTGTGTTATAAATTTATTTTCGTCTACCATTGGAGGGCCCCCAAGAACTCCATTTCTTGGGGACCCGGGGCAAACTGACCTCACACTATCTTTCCGTCTCGGCGGCACTGAAAATAGTAAATAATCTCTCGTTTAGTAATCTTACCTCTCCTTGTTCTCCAGCGCCATCACTTTCAGCTGCGTCTTCAGGTGCAGCATCCTCAGCAGGACCGCTTGATTCTTCGGCATCTGATTCATACAAAACAAGGAGAAATGTTATAAAACAGAAAGCTCAGTTGAGATAAGATTTCATAGCATCGAGGATTCTCGCAAGTGATTGATCGAGGCATCTTTTCGAGGGAAAGGTTTGGGATGTAATAACCGCAAAGGTCACAACTGCTATGTGTGAAAGGTAGGAATGAGATTAGTGGAAATGTGAGACGACCGAACGTTGTATGACTAGTCCTTATGTAGTCTCCCCTGGCTTCTTACTTCAAATATGGTTGCGTAAGTAATCTTTCATTTTCCGTCGGCGAGTGAAAAGCTCGCAGAAGTCCAGGAAATCTCGATTGATCATGATGTAGTGACGATACGCAGCGTTTTAGATCTGCACGCCAATGTAGTATTCACCAAACTGTCACTTAGGTAATCGACATATCCTAATCTGCTCTTGAAGATATTTTCCTATTGTTCGGAGCTGAACCGGATGTTTGCTGTAACCGATATCTGCAATTAATATTTGCTAGTTCATATTGCTATAAAATTAACAACTTATCTCATACTATTTAGTGGTTGTTCATTTTTCTCGTTTCATAGACGAATAAAATTTTAACCACATTTGTACAATGTTCTGTCACCGGAATAACCGCTCAAGTGAATGTGCATCTAGAGCATGGGATTTCTGAGAATCTCAATCAAGGGAGCACGGTTATAGATCTATGTCCAGCTTTGCGTTGAACAATTGGAAAGTATCCTCAAGAGCAGATTAAGGTAGGTCTGGGAGACAGTTTTCTTATCATTTGTGAAGACTTTGCTTCAGGAAATTTCAAAATTATACAATTCTCCAGGTAAGTTTCACAAGAACGCTCTTGCAAACTGTACCTTCCCTCTTTTCCACGAATATAGGCATATTCCATGTATTTAATACGAGACATCTATTTTGTCTTCTACACAATACCATTAATGCGGCAAAATTATCATACCGTTGAAAACATATTTAAAATTTTCAAAACATATAAGGAAAATGAGTTTAAACTTTACTTCTCTGTGCCTACACATGGAACAAAATATCATTGTCTGACTGTGAGAAGCAAAAGGGAGTAAACGAAAACAGCTTGTTTTGAACACTTCTTTTTACAATGAGCAGTGAAAAATATTATCAATAGATGTGTATTCTCTCAATGCGAATTCACTATTTAAATTGATTTTTGTTTAACCTAGTACATTTTATAAAGTTAAAATGGTACCGAGACATTTTGGACCTACTCTCTTACATTGAAAAAAATTCATTCCTTTTAAGGCTGATAAATGTAGCAAATGAGGTAAAATTTATTATTTTATAGGTCATCTTACATTACGATTAATAAGTATAGAAATGTGTAAATTTTCCTCCCACGCAAAACCACCTTCTATCCATATAAATATATCCCTTAGATTTCCTCTAGATTTTATCACGGAGATAGCTTTGATAGTATATCACAATTCGGGAATTCGTAGAATGTGTTTTATCATAGTATGATAGTTATGTATTCTATAAAATTGTGTATTATTTAAGAAAATCTTTGCAAAAATAGTTAAGTTACTAAGTAAGAGTTTTTTTTCTTTTTCAAATTTTCTTTTTCTGCCATCTATCGGACCTTTGCCATTGAATCGCTGGAAGTGGGACATGATATTTTATAAAATGTGTTAGTTTTGAGAATAAATATTTTTTGTCTATATACATGAATCTAATTTTTAATAAAAAGCACGGTCTGAACCTACGCATTACTGCTCAGCGATATGATAAAAGCGAAGACGCTACCACAAGACCACTGCTGACAAGCCATTAATAAATCAACAATCTCGTAAATGGAGACGTAAGGTCCTCGCAGCGAAAGAAAAGGAATGAGATGAAACCAATGGAGCAGAAGCGAGGCGTTGTCATAATGTCTGCTGCTGGGTGTAACCTAGCCTAGCTTCACCCATTTCAGATGGCATGCCACGGTACTCACGCAAAGGTTGCTCTAAACCGTTGAAAAGCACACTTCAGGTAGTGTCAGGTTGGCCAAAGTTTACAAATCAAGCCCCCTGTCCGCCACTGCCTTCTGTCTATCCATATAAGTTATTGACGGTTCTGCGAATCAGCTGATATAAGCAACAGCATCCGAACTAAGATTCAGCGTGAGTAAAACGCCCACGTGTCTACAGCGAGAGGAAGAGTCGGCATTCTCGCAATGCTGACATTGGCTCTTCGACTTCACGTGATCTTTAGATTCCTTCATTCTTTTTCTTTCGCTGGGTGCAGTGTAAAGTCTTTTCTACTGTTCCACGTCGGAAGCAGATGCGTCTTTACCTTCAGCGGCTAGTGCCTCCTCAGCGTCGTCAGCAGCATCCTCAGCAGTTTCTTCTTCTTCTCCTCCTCCTCCTCCTTCCTCGCCCTCGTCAGCCTCGCCTTCGGGCGCTTCTCCCTCACCAGCAACCTCCTCTTCGCCCGCGGCGTCGCCTTCGTCACCAGGAGTCTCGTCATCTGCGTCACCAGAACCGTCGCCTGCGTCCTCGGCAGATTCCTCGGTAGCTTCTTCCGCATCGGTGCTCTCACCTCCAGGATTTATCATATTCACCAGAGTGGTTTTAGTCTCTTCTATTTTGCTTTCGGCGCCTTCCTTCATTTGGTTTGCTTTATCTTTACCCTCAGATAACATTTCATTGTCTTTTGATTTCAGATCTGTGAAAACACGAAACGCATTTTACTATTATTTAGCACAACTCGTCAACACAGTCCTACCCCAATACCATTACGATATATTGCATCTGATTAATTTTGGAGGAATATTTGGAAGTATTTTCAAGCTACTGTTTGTTTGAAATCAATGTCTTGCCTCGACAATTCTTTCGAAGTAAATCTAAGGATAGTGCTCATGGACTTTCCGAAAAAAAAAGTGTTCATGTGGCATCCTTATGAGGGAAATAATATGAGACTAAGAATTCCGTGAATATGGCGCCTACTGAATGTACGACACAAGATTGTTAGTTGCACTTTTAAAATCGTGATACTGAGAACTTGAGAGTTTCAAAGCAGTAACCACAAGAATATTTGAATTCACAAGGATTTGAATTCCTACTTCGTTTGATTTACGCCTAACGTGAGAAACTTGAGAAGAAAGAACTGAATGGTGGTGAAAATGTTAGCAGCTGGCATTACGAGAAAACATCCAAGAACTTTGGAAATAGCGTGACTGGACAACTCTCAGAGCGATGTAGCGTGACTGGACGACGAAGTTAGTATGACACAGCCATATATTCGAGCACTATATTATACTTTTCCTAGTGTGATAAGTTGTTAACGTAATAAAACGATTTGTAGATCTTTTTAGAAGGTAAAATTTGTGACCAAAGTTTTCGATTATTCTTATGATATGTTTCTTTTAAATTTATTTAGTCAAAGGAGTCTGATGTATGTTTGCTTCCAGAAAAAAACATTCTTTAAAATCGTATTTATTTATTTAATAGATTGGAATGGGATTTATGAAACTCAAAGCTTAACTAGGGTCATTATTGTACATAAAAGCAGATAATTTATGAAAGTTAATGTTCGTGGCACCTCTAGATAAAGTCCTATGCAAAATTCCAGCCTAATTCGGTGTGTTGTAAGTTGACAAATCCTCTCCTTGTTGTTTTCGCCCACACACATGATCTAAAAAAAATATCGAACACAAACTAACTAAATATAAAGCGTCAAAATCTAGTATGGTAAGAGATCTAGCTTTCATTGAAGAGGTTGTTTATTTTTGAAATGATATGATTTGAAGAAGATAATTTTGAGTTTTGAATGTGACATTTGTTTTCTTTCTCAGAACTTCAACGACTCTAATGGATATTTTGTCGAAATTAGGGACTGAGAGAAATGGGCCTGATTTGCGAGTGAGTGACGTAAATAATGGGTACAGTGTACTTATTTAGATTGTTTGGATAATTTATATTCCTATACATTCAATAGTCTATTAAAGAGGTAACATATTCATTCATGAATATCGGTGAAGTTGTATTATCGTTAAGACACTGAATTTGTTAATAGATTCTTGGGGACTTTTTTCTGGGGGAGGGACACTATTAGATGATTTCTTTTGAGACATTTTAACAGTTATTGTGGGGAATTTGTACAAGGATAAATTTTTAACACTAGTGTATAGTACTGAATCTGCTTTAAAATTTTGCAATTTCGCTCGCTTTCATGAAACATATGATTGAAAGGAAAACAATTATTTTGTTTATCGTACTAGAGAAAATGCGTTGGTTCTAGATAGTGCACCTACGTTCGGCACTTCGGGTTTTAGAATCAAACACGTAGGCTTTGGAGAACTTTTAGTCTCTGGTTTTCTTTCTGACGCAATATTTATTTCCCTCTAAATCATGAAATGTGCTTTTTATGCAGTTTATGATACGAATGAAACAATAAGATAGATCTTTCTAACAGCAGGTTTGGTTATTCGTCTGAATGTCAAAAATAAAAGGGGTAGCCGCTAAGATATCTTAGATTTAACTTCGATATTTCGTCAAAATATTTTTTTCAACCATGAAAGTTCTTTTTTATCTTCATAATTAGGGTGTTTTCTCGTGAATTGCTAATTTATTGTTGAATTTCTGTTGTTAGTAATGTATGTGCGGGTGTTGACTGCAAGAGCGCCATTGCTCACATGTTTTCGGAGGTCGACACATAAATATAAGAACAAAATGTGTATAATATAAGAATAATATATAAGAAGTTGTATTAAAAAATCTACACCACTGATGCTTTTGATGATGAAACTTTGAATTCTAGAATTCTCAAGCAATTCTCTGAATAATAGATTTAAGTTTCCAAATCCAGTCACTGTATGTTTCTTAGAGAGAAAATTTCCTTGTATGTTATATTTTATTGTTGTCAGCTATTTTGTATAAAATATATCAGATGTTTTTTCAATATTGTAAAGAATTCATTCATGTTCAAATAAAATTTATTCTTTTTAGCAGAAGCTCGATAATATTTAATTAATAAAATTACCAGGAAAACAAGAAAGGAGGGGAAAGAAGCTCAGGCTCAGATTTCAATAACAAACTCAAACAAAAATAAAAGATTTTCTAAAATGCTCTTTCTTCAGTTTTCCACTTATAAGTTGGTAAACACATTTTTAGAACGAAACACTACTGTACCTAAATAATGTAATTTTAAATTTCCAACAAATTATGTTCTGTGTCATTTCGTCGTCCGACGAACGGATAAGTGTAAATTCACAGAACTGAAAAAAATGACATAGATTTTATTTCTAAAACCCATTGCTTCAAATTTAAAATCCATGCAAACTGAGAATTGTTGAAATTTTACTGGTTTTTTTTGTTTATTTCTGGAATTTCGGTCGAGGTCGAAAATTTCGGTTCATCGTATCAAAAAATCAGAACTACCCTATTTGATGCAATTAAATAATACGTATCGACTGTTCGACATAGATGTGCACAAAACTTCCACGCACAAAAAAGGATAAACAGATTGTCAGGAAAAAATATCCAGGATAACGCGTTTTATAGGACGTTTAATGTATTTCATTTTCGTGTGAAGACATTTTCCCCAAAATAAATTTAATTCTCAAGTTATAATTCAATTAAATCCATTGTAGAATTTTTGTCAATTTGATCACGCTCTTTAGCATTTTCCGTTCGTGTGATGACAAAACGGTAGAGAATGTAATTTGTTAGAAATTTAATGTACATTTTTTCTGTTCAGGAATATTTTGTTCTAAAATTGCGTTGTTTTAAAGTTATAGGCGAAAAACTAAAACGATATTGAAAGGGAAAAAAACCTTTTTTTTTCTTGACATACTTCTTTTCGTCACCTAATTACTGGACTAATAGTCAAATGAGCATTTGATGCCAGAAAGGTCGTGTTTGGTATCATTTTTCATCACTTTAAGCGTAGATTTCAATTCTTCTATAACAACATCACCATTTTTATGAAGAAAAAAAAAATTCTTTGTGGTAAAGTCAACTTGTTTACTAAAAGAGCTTCCCACCGGCCCCATTGACTGGGGATTCACGGGACGGGCACAGGTAGACCGGCGTAGACTTAATCCTTAAGGAAGTGTCGACTTTAATGATGAAGTTGTCCTTCTACCTGAAAATCTGTTGAGTTTAAGTAGGTCTGTGCTCTAACTGAACCCCGCCCCCGCCCCTATTTACCTGTATTTCTTAAATAGCATCCAGTCGAATCCTTCGAAACTTTTGCCCTTTGATACTTGGCATTGTCAGGTACGTTCAACTTATTTACATTTTTCATTTAGTTGTAGCTTTTATGTCTTATTCACAGATTCATTCTACATTCATTTGTTGCTCTGTTTCCAATACACTTATAAACTTTATTATATGTTTATTAATTTCAAATTTTTATAATTTTAACAAATTTCAAATGTTCATAAACTCAACAATAAATTCTTGTTCTTTGCATTCTTACATTTCGTTACTATTTTTGTATTTCGTTTTATTTTAGACTGAAGATACCAGGTAATCTGTCGAAAGTACTTTCTGAATGAATATTTTACCAATAGACAACACCACATCTTTCATTTATTCTTAGGGGTCAATAATTGTGTGGGTGCTGCGATACCCTCAAAATACTATTTGACTGATCTGTATTGGGACTAATGGGTGATATCTAGAGTCCGGATATATTGTAAAATCATTCTCAAATGCTATTCATTTATGCTAGAAGAAGAGTCTAAATTTGTATAATATTCATGTTGAAATGTTTTGTGCAAGTTTGTTTTACATAAATTTTCCACATTTGTTATGATATTACATATCTCAATATTCTATACATTTTAACAAATTGTCATAAAAATTCAGAATTTTAATTGTTGTAATTTTTTTGACAAATATATGATAGTCTGTTTTAATGTTTAATCTTACAGTGGAAATATTTTCCTTTCTTTCCAGGAAATTATAGTCTTTGTGAATTCTATTTTCCGTTCCATCTATCCGTGTTGAAGAGAAATTTTATGTTATTGACAGAAAATTAAATGTGCAGTCATGTTGAGTGCATATGAGGAGGAACAATCCATGCACCGCACGCGGATTCCTATTTAAAAAAAGGATATCCCTTTACACGACTCTTTCTTTCGTGAAAAACCATTGCCAAGTAGAGGCTCCAGGGAGAGGGCCATGGGGTCTATGATGTTTTCCGAAAGTAGAGATACTTTTTTCCAGAGGACTTCTACGCTTTGGAGCTTTAGCTTTAATTTCATTTTCTCTAGTTTCTTGGATTTAAGAATATTTTTGAATATGACAATATTTCAAATTATTTATCTTCATCAAGGCATACACATTTAAGTTAAAAGGTTAGATAAAATGATCTATTGGGTATATGAAGAGTACTATACGTTTATTTTCGCAACTTTGGTCGGTTCTTCCCACTCCGTTCCCAGGTCCCTCATGTGTTCTGGATATTAATTATGTTATGTCGAATGAAATTGGGAGACGGGACCGGGATTCGATCCTGAGACCTTTTGCATAACGTGCTCCCATTTTCATTCAACATAGCATAATTAATCTGTTACCTGGCGGCGTGGTCAATAGCAATTTAAGAGATATGTGTTTTTTTCTGTATATGTCAGCACTTCCAATATGACCCTGATGTAAACATAATATTCAACAGAGCGGACGTCTCAGCTGTTCATATCTCCAATTTAATTAGATGGTAGCCAGCTACGTTTGCTTGGTCTCTTTGTTAGGTAAAAGAAAGGAAATTCCAATAGTTCTGTATATTTACTACGGTTTTTGTGTTTCCTGCTGTTGTGTTCCTATATTCGTGAGGTTTCAATGTTCCATAAGCTTTAGGCTTCAATGATTGTATTGTTGTATTTGTAAATGGAAAATGTAGCGTGCTATTGAAGCTTATCTACGTAGGAGTTAGGAGTTGGGTGGTAGGTCATTGTTAGTAGGTGGGCCACTTAGTTGGGTTTACCAACAACTTGGCCCACGTGAAGGGGTTAGTAGAAGCGATTAGTAAGTAGAAGTGGTTAGTTATTGATACTAGGAGGAGCTGGAGGAAGGAAGGTCGCCTTTCAGTAGTCACGGCTGTATGAACTGGGACGTTAATGTGAAAAGCTACACATTTTCTGACCCCATCGGGAATCGGGATGACTTGGTGAGAAGCGACAACACTACCACCTACGCCATCGGTTGGGCCCCTTCAATGATAAGTAAGTCATCACCTACACTTTCTCGTAGGTGTGTTTTATTGAATAAACGTGAATTAATAATTGACAATTATTATGTTTTGTCGTGGATGTATAATGCTTTCCATCTAAATATTTTTATAAATTTTGTCAATGAAATAAGGAGAATTGTTGAAAATAATTAGAGGCAAATTTCATTACTATTTAATCATAAGTAATTAGGGGAAACAATAGAAGTTACCATGTTAGGCAAGTAAACAAACTGAAAATCTAGTCAATTATACATAATATAACACCTATTTCTTTTCTAGACTGTGTTCTAACTAAATTACAAAATTTAGTCAAAGTTCTCAAAATTCTTAGACACGCAGAAAATACGAAGTTGAGTAGAATTCGTTGTGAAGATTTGAAAAAGGTAAAAAGGTGTGTGAAATGTGAGAAAAAAAATTCACAGTGCTATAACTTCATCTCAAATAAAAACGTAAATAAATGAATCATTGAAGACTTGGCACAGTTAGTTTTATTTCATACGTACGTTTTCAATATAACATTATAAACAATTTGTCGTCTATTGAAACGTGAAACATTTTGATCACGATTTGGAGACATTAGCACAAGTAATAAATTTTAATAATAATAATAAATTTTATTGTAAAAAAAGCAGTACAAACTACGTTTGACCACTTGGAGAACAATAAACTAATTTACTCTCCGGAAGCAAGCAAGGGACCATCCCATCAATTCTGATCAAGGGCACAGGCAGAGGCGGATTCAAGAATTTCAGCAAAAATTCCTAGATAAGATAAAAAGTTAGCTGCGAGTTATAATACTAATAGAATGTCAATATGTTTGTAATTTTATGCAAAAAACTTACGTGTACAAATTATTATCGAACTGTAGAATATTCTGAGGATAGTGTTTAAAAATCATAAGAATTGAAATAACACTAAATTCACGATTTATTATTACAATAAACATGCCCCTAGACAAAACCTAGAGAACCTGTATAAGAAATCCGCCTCTACCCGAAGGAAAACCCAAGCAAAACCCGGGCCAGGATTGGGCTACAGAATTAATGTACACAACCGTGCCAAAGTTGAGTACACATAAAACTAAATTAATATGACCCATAAGACTCAACACAATCATTCAAGAAAATTGTTTTTGAAATTGTTATATGTTATTTAAAAAGTACTACAGCAATGGCGTGATAAAGTACAAGACGGATTTAACTTTAATTAAAATCAATAAATTCTTTTACAGTGTAGAAGCACTGGTGCAGGAGGTAGTTTTTAACCGCGGATTTGAAGATATTCAATTTCATAATATCTTTTATATTCT
>NNCF01126961.1:123925-195247 GCA_002313205.1 Laupala kohalensis
CGTATGAAGCAAGGGTGGCACTTCAGTAATTCGGTCTTAACAAACACGACCGTTCAATAATTATAAAGTGTTAAGATATTTAATTCCTTGAATAAAGGTTTACAAGAGTTTCGGGGGTGAGATTTACAAATTATCTGAACTATCCTCTTCTGAATTCTGAAAGTTTGAATACTCTGACCGGAATTGCCCCAGAAGGTAATGTAATGTAAATGGGAGTAAACTTTTGCAAAATAAACGCAACGGGAAATACGTGGACTAACTACGTTAAATAAGATTCGGAATGCGTAACACAATTTACTTAATTGGGAATTAAGATTGTCAAAGTGACAATTCCATTTGAGAATAACCAATTTAAAAAGTTTCTAACTAATCTTTTCCCTTTTTACAAATCCTGCACATAAAGTTGGAGTAATATTTCAAACGAACCAGTACAATTTGTAACTTTCCTTTAGAATTATTTAATTACCCTTTAAGTGTTGTATTTTAAGCTTTTCGCTAAGAAAGGTTCTTTAAATTAAAAAAATACATAAATATTAACTCAATTCAAAAATGTCACTTTTGTGATATTTATTGAAATATCGAATGTTACTGTAATATTTAAAACCTGCTAACACTGATTGTTTTCATTAAAGAAGTTGCCCAGAAATGAAAAATTGATTCGGTTTAAAAGAGAAGTATCAAGTCAAGTCATGGACGTCACCGCAGTTTAGAGACGTTTTGCAAAATATATAAAACTATTCAATAGTGCTATTTACGTCTATCGTTATATTATTTAATTATAAACTTTAACGACGTTGTATAGACAATAACTGAATTTACTCATAAAGTTTCGTCAACAGGTCACTTTCATGTGCAGGTTTCATCAACCTTCCGAAGTCGCAAACCTGTTGTTGAAACCTTGTGAATAAAATACAGTTATTGTCTATGAAAGGTCGTAAAAGTTATTAAGTGATAACTATTTAATGAATATTTAATATTGTAATATTTTTATGTACATTTTGTTTTATTTTATCTACAAACTTGATTGCCTCCATGAAGAAGAATTATATGAATTATAGCTTTTATGAATTATTTTTGGGAATTATAGCTCAAAATGTTTGGATGGAAAAAGCTGTAAAAGCAGTAAAGTACGTAATTTCCTCTTGAAATAGAAAATTTTTGGTGAACGACAAAACAGCCCAAAAACAAAGCAGAATTTATCAAAGTTAATAATTTTAATCATATTTCAAAGGTTTAGAATCGCATACGGTAGGAATCTTTGTCAGAAAGAATTCCCTACCCTCCTTGCCATTAAGGAATATTTGTATCCTCAAAGGTAGGTCAATCAAATTAACCCCTCTTCAGCAACCATTCTTGACAATGCTTTAGCACTGGTGTGCGGGAAACATCTTGGTTGGGGGGATACCGGGACTTTTTGCGGTGATACAAATATTTTTGTGGAGGATTTGGGCTTGGGGTGTGAGGAGGGATTGGCATCCCTGGAATGAATAACTGTGTGTCCATGTGAAAAGGGATGTTGTGATGTGATGAATTACTACGATCGTGTGGGATGGTTTCCTGAAAATGTTAAATGTGTGCAGTCTCTCTTTAATACAGACTGTGATATCTAGGAAGTTAAAAGATTTATCACTTTCAAATTCTATAGTAAAATTAGTTAAGTTGTTGTGAATTGGGAAATTGTGTGAATTAATCCAATTTGTTTGCGGTACTAGTACAGTGTAATAATATTGGCTTCATATCTATACCAACATACAATACTTTCGAGAATAATTAAGTTATGTTGAATGAAAATGGGAGAGAGACCGAGATTCGAACTCGGGACATTCAGCTTTACGCGCTGATGCGCTTACGCACTGCGCTACCCCGGCTACCTCTGGACCCAGTCTACCATTGACATTCATTTGCAAGACCGACAGACCTCTGAGGTGGTGATATAGAGAATAGAATCCTCATATGAGGACTCCCTTAAGAAGTACTTGATTGTGGATCGATATTTTCCAGTTCTGGAGTCATTCCAGAATTTTCCAATTCCCGAGATCGAATTTCGGTGCCGTCTCCCATTTTAATTCAGCATAACATAATTAATCTGTTTTCTGGCGGTGAGGTTCGTCGCAATTTAAGAGATTTCTGAATATTTTCGAGAAGTGGGCGTCTTGAAATTAATATGTTTTTTTTAATGGACATTTCTGCGAGGAGAGTACCGAATGGCGAACCAATTGGCTAAGTAATCTGTGTGTAGAAAGAGCTATTGAAGCAGTAGTAATTATGTTCAAAATGAATCGAAGCTGAAAATTTTTGAACGGGTCGGAAGTGGGCAATGTGAGTTATCTTTTACAATGGCGTATTCGTCAATTGGAAAGATGCTTCATACATCAAAGGAGATTATTTTTGTATTGGGGGGAAACGTCTTTTCCTTTAATTTAATCAACCAGTCCTAGACTATTCTTTATGGTGTGTTTCGGTTTAAATTGTACATGTTGATGGAAGGAATAGTTAAGTCTCTGTGATAATTTGTAACAAGCAATACTCATATTTGTATAAGTTACCATAGGCCTGATATGAATAGATGTTTTAAGGATTTTGTGAAGTCCGAACATGGAGGGTGGGGAAGGGATTTGGGAAATAATTTTCTATGAATGAAGAAATAGATTTTGAGAATCTTTGAAAACGGGTCAATCCATTTTAAATGATCCAGAAAAAAATAAAGTAACGCATCATCCACTCAGAACAATTTAATTGTGTGTGTGTGTTCTTTCTAGTACTAATGGATAGTTGAAAAACATTATTTTAAAAAACTTACCATGTCTGGTTTAAAAATGGCGGCCATTTTTGTTCTTCCGCGCTCACCGTTCTTTGGCCTTTGTAAGCGTTCACGTAAGCTTTAATATCTCAAGATTGACCTAGCGCCTTAAAATTACCGACATTGTATCTAGCACATTTTAAGCTACAGTTTGAAAATAATAATAATAATATATAAAATTTCTTTAGCTACCTGTGACTAATTGATTTCACGTCTTGAATTAGACGTTTGAAATTGAATAAATATGTTTTCGAAAACAATTTTCTAATAGAAGGGATAAAGTCTCAAACTTGAATCCTTTTGTACATACACACGCATATACATAAATAATGTGTATAGAATTTCATCCTTGAGACATGTTATGACCTTCCAAAAATCTTTTTTTCTTTTAATTTTATGAATTTTTATGACTTATAAGTCTGTTGAGGGACCTAATAAAAATATGATACTTACAGGATTGAAAGAACTGTATAATTATAAACTACTGTAAAAATTGCAACATTGCGATTTAAGTGGAAGCAATGATATTATTTTCCAAATTTTGCTAAAACTTTACGCTTTGATATAAATGAATAGTCAACTTTAAAACTCCGGAATCGCAGCAGTATGCTCCTATAAAAAATAAATAATAATTTAGCAATTAAGTATCAAATATAAAAAATAAAATTGTTATAAAAATAATCTTGTTATTTGTTTATAATTTTATTGACAAATCACGGGCGTGCTCACACCGTACTCATACTCTATCAGTGGTACTTACCCTACAATATGAATATTTTGGCAGAAAACTTTCCATAGTCACAGGTAGCTATAGAAATTAAATATATATTCAAACTGTAGCTTAAAATGTACTAAATACAATGTCAGTAATTTTAAGGTGCTAAGTCAAACCAATCTTGAGATATTAAAGCTTACGTGAACGCTTACAAAGACCAAAAAACTGTGCACGCGGAAGAAAAAAAATGGCCGCCATTTTTAAAGCAGGCATGATATTTTTTTAAATTATGTTTTTCAACTCTACATTAGCACTAGAAACAACAAACATAAAATTAAAATTTTCAGAGAGGGTGCGGTGACATGCCTTGGACCACTTAGTATGGATTGACCCAAAGAGATTCAGTGATTTACATAGGCAGAAGTAGAATCTGTATACAGTATTTTAATAGAATTTTTGTTGACAAAAACGGAAACATTTTCAACATACTAATTGCTGACACTACAACCGTGTTTCCCTGATCTGCTTGCCTAATTTATAAGATTCTCGACTTTAACTTTGTTATGCAGTCTTCGTACGCGGCTATTTTCTGTAGTAACGTGCAGAATTGAGAGAATCGAATAAAAAAATTAACGAATAAAATTACACGATAATAATTTCACTAACTCTTGATTTAATGAATAATACGTTAGTTAACGAAACAAAATTCATTCTATTACGTTAAAACTAACGATTAAAACTGTATTCGTTACAAAATAAACCCTGCAAATAATTACGTCTTGCATTTTTACATTTGAGAATTTTTGAATGCAACGAATACGATGCCGAAAGCTACGTGTCTCTCACTGATATACCACACCGTGAAATTTGGTTTTCCCCATGATTCACAATGACCAAGGCGCCATGGGTCGTATTGTTTAATCACAAGAATGCTATGAATCTGTATGCGAATCATGTTACGCAAAAGGGTCTCGAAAACAAAGTGTCTTGGGAAGAGAGATGTGGTGATTTCTAATGGACACTATCATTGGTCTCTTTTTGAGAGTAACTCTTATGATTGGTCAGTTCAAGCGTCCAACTTCTGTTAAAGAATTTAAAACGTCCTGAAAGTATTTTTGGGCAGAATAGCAAACTTTGTCATTTTGTAGATTACTGGTGAAGAAATCAGACGACAAAAGCTGGGTATTGGCATCTCCTCATGATATTGGGGTATCGTTTTATTAGTCAGGTTTTAGTTTAGCTATGGCTCATCATTGATCTAATTTAAGTAGGGCATGTAAATAGCTCCAAAAACAGAAAGCTGTGGGTTAAGGTGTAAGTGCCAGCTGTGTTTGCGAAGCTGAAGACAATTGAGACTTCCATTTTGTGGAAACATATTAAGTAATATTTTAGCGAGTTTTTCAAATTTGTTCGCCAACTTTTTCAATATGGTTTGCGCGAGGCTGGAAGAAAACTTTGACACTATCTTCCTATATTATTCCGGTTACGAAAATATTTTTTTACTTTTCACTGCTGTTCATATTTTCAGCAATTATGAGGAAGATCATTGAGCACTATTTTCTATAATTAATAAAAGTTGAAATTAATGCCTAGATTCGCGAACCACAAAAATTTTGTCACGTACAGTTACTTAGAGATAGATGTGGAAAGATTCTGAGTTGAAATTTTGAAATACAACTTATTTTGAAGTTTTTTTTTAAATAGACTATTTGAATTATTTATATTTTATTAATTCTTTAGCTATTGTTTTATATACGGTGTATGTATGATGTAAAGTACTGATAGTACTAAAAGTATTTGAAGTGCTAACATATTGTTTGGTGTATTTCTGAAGTTCATTCCAAGTTTCCAAAAAGTTATAACTTTTTATAAAGCTAATAATCAGTTACTTTTTCCAGGTGTTAACTTTTTTCAGTAAATTTCTAAGGATTGTAACGTGATGGATGAGTGTGGTTTCCTATATCATGTGTTTCTTTACGTAGATGGCTATTTCGCCTTGCGATTGTAGTGATCTGTGCGTTGCGAGTAGCGTTTCTAGATCCACAAGCAAATGTTTTAAGTTTTTTTTCTGGTTGACTGGGGAAGGGCCTAAGTCCTGGGAGTGTGGTGGATGGTACAGCCCTTCCCAGCGGGACACTTCCTGCATTACCCACCATCGTTTTGTAGGACAATGCTCGGGCACACAGCGCAAGCTTCGACTGATTTGCTCGATCGATGGGGCTGCAAAGTGCAGAACCATCCACTACACTCCCTGGACGTAGGCCCTTGTAGCTTCGACATGATTCCTAAGATGAAGGTACCACTTCGTGACTTCAGAAGAGTTCGCACTTCAGAAGTTTTCCAGAGATTCTTCAGCAACAGACCGGTCCATTTGAACTATCAACATAACAGGCGCTGCTAAAGGCATCTTAAGACTTCCGCATCGCTGGCAACGGATTATCCAGGATGCTGGTAATTATTTTGAAGGACATTAAAACTTTGAAACATGTATTTTGAATCAGTTGTAAATAAACATTGACCTTTTTTTGTGGGGTTTCACGGTTCACCGACATCGAGGTCATTAGAGCCCTAAAATTCTAAACAGGTAGGGACCATGCAGTTACGCACTAAGGAGAGCCATCATGACTCTCCCCGTGTGTGGGACTCACCGAATGAATCAACCATATGCTCTAAAAACCCTCATGAGTTACAATATACAAAAAACATTAAAAAAACAAGGAATAAAGGAAACAAAAGATTTCTAAAACATTATAAAAACCGAAAACAAAGAAAAAAAGTAAATTTAGAGAGACAGAGAGGAAAAAAATGTAAATTTAAAGCAAAGGGGAAAAAGAGATTTAAATCCACACCCTCCCGAGAACTTGTGGGAGGAGCCCCGTTTCGTTTATGGATTTGAGTAATGACATATGAAGAAAGATCAGATGACCACTGTTAAGTTCTAATCCTCGTACATTCTAAATTCACTCGCAAATATCTTTTAATCGCCATACAATATAAATAATTTTAGCAAAGAATCAGAAAAATGTTTGCTATGAAGCGCTTCTCTCTCACCTTCAAGTTTATCATCGACCCCGAGTTTCTCCGCAGCTTCCTTAAGTTCTGCTGGGGCTGAAATGGCATCGCCGTTCTGAGGTGTCAGGATGGGCGCGCTGCTGGCGCAGCCCATGGCGCCACGGCCGTTTTCCGCACTACAAGCGACAAGAATGCTCCAGTTCCTTCACTATCCGCTGAGCTGTTCTAGGTGTCCAGCGACACAGGAAATATGTTGAAGGCCAAGGACCCAGCTGCTGTCGAACAGTTGCTCCAGAATGCTGAACATGTTAGTAAAGAAAAAGAAAATATAAATTTCTCCCCATTCAATATTTAAAGTCATGTAGAGAGCTTTTCTACTTGTTCAGTGCAATAAAAGGAAAATAATGTCAATCCTACGTTTTTTTAGGAGTTCGGGAAAAGACAAATCTATTTGACGCAGTTTTGTAAGAATTCATCATTTGCTTGAACCAGCAATGTTGTAATTTTTTATTGTATTATTTATAAATGGGAAATGTAGTGTGCTAATGAAGCTTATCTACAGGGAGTTAGGAGTTGGGTGGTAGGCTATTGTTAGTAGGTGGGCCTATTACCTAGGTTTACGAATTTGGCCCACGTGGAGGGGTTAGTAGGAGTTGTTAGTAATGGAGTTATTGATGCTAGGAGGAGGTGGATAGAGAAAGGAGAGTCTGCTTTTCAGTAGTCACAGCTATATGAACTGAGACATTAATGTGAAAAGCTACACATTTTTTTTCTGGCCCCACCGGAAAATGAACACTTCGTGATGAGCAATTATTATCTGCGCCACGGAGGGGCACTGAATAATAAATGCTAAATTCATACATGCGTTCAACACTCAATTTAATCTTCTATAATGTGGGGTTCACTTAGAGTGAATTAAAGATTTATTTTACCTAATAAGTTGTCTTTCCTAATCGGATCTGTCAGTGCTTTCTAATACATGTTTTTCGGTCAAAGTCAAATCTCATCATTATTCCAATAAAATGGCTTGCATGTCATTTTGTCTTACACTTTCAGGGATACCCTCAAAGAGTAATAAAATTAGCTCAATGTGTAGTGCTCACTAATTCTAGTTTTTAGACGTTTTGTCTGCCAGCTATATAATAAAAAAGGTAAAAGGTAAAAATCAAATGAAAGAAACATAGTCTATAGAATAAATTGTGGGATTTGTTCAACATGTTACGTGGAGCAGGAGTTCATTCCGCGAGTGCTGGTACCACCATCATCGCCTCCAACTTCACTCTTGAACTGATTATCTTAAACAGGACAGCGAGCCTTAGTCGGGACAGCGAGCCAAAATGAAATTACAACTGACAGAAGAGAGAAGAAAACAGTGCGGGACCATTTATTTATAATTATCGCAAAACCTAGAGTGACGAATAAAAATTATATTTTCCGTACCGCAATAATAATCTTAGTTAGATAGCATCAAGGTTTTCTTCGAACATTGGCCGCTTAAAAACAACTTATAAGCGCACATACATTTAAATACATTTTCTCGTTTTCTTCACGATGAAATATAGTATTACCGAAATCATATCACAAATAGAGCGATTACTTCGCAATAACGGTCGCCTTTCAAAATAGAGTGATAACCTAAACGATATAGCGTGGTAATGATCCCTACAACCACAGAAAATTGTGAAAGTGTCCTCAACCCTTCAAGGGAAGGATAATCAGTGATCTACAAAATCCAAAGTAGCCAATTTCAACAGAGCGTTTGAATACCTGCTGTTATCTGTTATACTCAATATAAAACATAAATAGTATCGTTATCTACTCGTAGTTCTTTATACCAAAACACTGGAAACTCCTAACACCAGATGCATATAAATGTGCTTTGTTCAAGGGTTCGAATGAACCCGGGCAGTATACATCCAAGACCCTGTCCTTAATAATTACAACCCTCCTATAGATTGTATTCAAGGCGCTGGATTTCCGGAGGGGAAAAACTAGAGAAAAACAGCAACTAGCGAGAAAAAAATTATTAGAAGTGAACATTTGAAATGACATAAACCTTTATCAGTCCATTTCCAGGAAGGATGGGATGTGCTGTTGAAATATTTTCACGGTTTTTATTCCACGGATACAATTTTTCAATTCGGGATTGTAAATTCACTCGTTAGATTTCCCATAACGATAATCAGGCGATACATTCAATTCGGTACTTTATTTACAGGAGCAATTCCATGGATAATAATAATAATAAAGAAATAGCCCATAACTTTCGACTAGTTTCAGAACGTACACCGCGCTATAAATATTATGCAGAGCCGATGCTGGAGAACGATAGTATAATTGTACTAACCGCACATGCAACACCGCAGAACACAATATACCAGACATAACAATCATGGATAAAACCGAAAACAGCCGTCATAGCAGTCCCACTAGCCTGAAATATACAGAAAACCTACAGTAGAAACGAAGAAAATATGTCGACCTTATATACATCATTAAGAACCATTTGAAGATAATCAATGTGCATATTCTGCCTTTAGTCATACAGGACTCATACACAAGAAGTAAAAATCCCGTAGCCCTAGGGATCAAGAAAAGAACTGCATACCTTATACAGAGGTCAGTCGTACTTAACACCAGGTACAATTTCAGGAACTTTCTAAGTATTGACCTTGAAATAAGTTTTGCTTGGAACTGATCCCGCAATTAATGAAGAGCCAGAATGGACCATGAAAGATACACAGAAAAGCAATAATAATAATAATAATAATAATAAATAATGATAGTACTATAGTACCTCCTACAAAGGATTGATAAGTAATAAAAAGGGCAACACGAATACTTGACGTGGTATTTCAATTATGCGTGTTTTTAAAAAGGACGGTAGAGAGGGCGTCATAAAACAGCCAATTTTCACTTAAATATTAAGACTGCATTTTTTTCAAATGTTTTTTTAGAAATTTAGATTTTTGTTCGAAAATAATATTTTTTGGATAATAGCAGATCAAAGTTCCATAGTATTTTATCATTCTGTTTGAGTGTGAACAGCAATATGACATGCAATATTATAATTTTAAGTGTTCTTTAAAATCTGTATTGTGTGTTGCGGACAATAAATAGAAAATATAGTAGTATAGTTAATTGTCCCTTCCTCCTCTAAAAACTGATTCTGTCAATAATTATTGAGTGAAGTTTTCTATCTTGTCACAGTAAAAGAAAATATAATTCATAAATCATGATAAAATAAATAATTTCGCTTTGTGTTCATGTACATTCATACCTTAAAAAGTGATTCAACACTGTGTTGGATGAAAATCTTAGGGTAGTGGATTCAGGGAAGAAAAATCGGGCTAGTAGTCTCATTTCCAGATGAATGCAAAAAAGTCTCCAGAGTTGTTCCTATAATTCACTCGATCAGGTATTTATTATGTTGAGTTGTACTGTACTAAGCCAAAATGTAACAATATCACGTGATTAGGAAGTCGCGAGGTTTCTTTCGATGTTATTTCACTTACCCCTGTCAAAAAAATAGTAAAAAAATGAATAATGAATTATATTTTTTATGGCAATATATGCAATCAAGGAAAAAGACACATTAATTAATACCAGATGGAACTCTAATTCATGTTCAAAATTAAGGAAAACAGCATTTTCATTAAAGGTTAACTATACTCCATCATAACACCTGGAATGTGTGATCCTAGGTATTGGAATAACCATCATCGTATGAAATTATAGCACCTTACGAGCTCTAATTGAACAGCATATAATGTACCAAAATCACTGTTATTAACATCATGATGATAATTTCAATGTAATACTTAAAATCACTCGGGAATATTTCATGATTAATGGGAAAGACACATACATATTTTCAGAAATCAAAGGATCATGAAGTAATTTCCAAAAACCTGATATAAGGAATCAATATTAGTTGATAGTTCGAAGGTGCGACAGAAACCTTGAGTGATTCCTAAGGTCTTGCGAGGGAAGACAAAGGGTAACGCACTATCGATCGCCAAATCGCCGTTTATCGACTTTCCTCCCCCTAGAGAATGAACATTATAATGCGATTTTATCACAAGGTCTTTCTTGCGCGCCTTGAGCTACGAAAAGAAAACAGGCGTCATCAGAATAGGAAAACCGCAGCCATATTTCAATTTCCAAATATGAATAAACTCCACCTGGATAGCGATCTTTACCTTGTGCACGGTTGTGAATCATTGTCTTTAAAGTATGCTAAATATAGGCGTCTGAGCGTCTCTCGAATGTAAATACATGAGTCTTAAGATGTTCCATCATAGCACCTAGAATGTGTGATCATAGATATTGGAATGACCATTATTGTATGAAATTATTGCACCCTACCAGCTCCAATTGAACAAAATGTAATGTATCTAAATCACTGTTTTAATGTCATGATTATAACTTCGATGTAATTTTTAAAATAGCTTGGAAATAATTCATAATTAATGGATAATCTTGAGTAATTTGTTGGCCTAGCATGTTCAATATCGTCCACTCCATTCACCGGTAACTTTTGTTTACCGAGCTGAAAGAGATAATCCAAGAATTGACATTTTAAAGCGATTTTATTTCGTTCCACTACTGTCTGACAATTCTTATAATCGAATTTTAGCTCACTTCCGATTATCCGATCAAGCTGAAATTCGGTACACATATATAAACTCGATGCAATATTATGGTACCATTGAGATATTCTGACCATGATGGACGGAGGTAATAGGATATCCGTTTTGGCGGACGTAATCCTACGTAACTACGAAGGAACAGAGCAGGGACACTTCCGCTCAAAGGCAAATTTTATTAGTGTCAACGCACTACGAATTGGAGAAATGAGATCTGATCATTTATTCAAATTAATGGAGAAGGTTCTCCAAGAGCCCATGCTATTGATAAAACTCGATTTATAGACTCAACACATAATGAAGAAAGTGATCATAACAAAAATGTGATTCAAAATTTCAATAATGAAAAAGTTTTATTTCGTTTCGCATCGTATAATCAAACAGGATCAAATGGTCGATGTGACACGAAGAATTGAAAATGCCAGGATGGATCATAAAACTCCAGTCGATGTAAATCAGACTAAGAGCTTACCAAAGTTGCTCGAATATTTATCGGAGGCAAAGTAATGTTAAGGTCGAACATCGATGTCGCAAAGGGTGTGGTGAACGGTTCGATTGAATTCATAGCGGATATTTTGTGGTCTTATTTCCGTCGAGCACAAATGAACGACACATATTCTATTGGTACGAATTAACTTTGTCAGAGATGGGGTACATATTTCATGACTTCGATATATTTCATTCATAGTTCCGATTTCCACAATGGTCTTGACTATACATAGGTCAAGCGCTCAGTCACAAAAATATTTTAAAAAACGAGAGAGAGAGAGAAAACGTAACGTAAATTTAGATCATCCCTGAATGATAAGGATACGTGTCCACACTAAATAAACTGACACAGCTTACCAGCCGACCAATAAATATACTTCTCCTCTTCCACACCCCTCTTTTAGAGGCGTGAATCAACCAGTTCCATTCCATCTAGATGGCCATTTTTAATTGAAGTGGGCTACAATAAATTAATCCAAATAACTTCATCTAACAATAAGTATCCCATAACAGGTTCCGAAGGTGCCCAAGAGCTCCGCAATTTCTTAGCCTCTGCACAAGGAGGAGGAGATGGACCAGTATCTCGCAACGACCAGTTTGACCCCAGGATAGACCCGGTACTCATTTTACAGCAGGTTAAATAGGCCAGGGAGTCAGTGTGGATGAAAAATAGGCATCCCACTGGGGATCGAATCCCGACATCCTGCCTGCATATCTGCGCTTTATCCTCTGAGAAATATTGGTATAAATTTAAAATGGAGATGTTAAAGAAATAGGAGGATATGTGGATGTTGAAAATATGAGGAAACCGTGGGGTGGTCCAGAGAATATACACTTTTTCCTGGCCCCAACCCCAATATCCTGTGGAAAGAAGAAAATTGAACCAATTTATTTAATGAATAATTTTATAGAGTTTTAAACTTATTTTACCAAAGTTTGTATTGCATGACATAATACATTATTATTTATAAACAGTTCTTGCTCATAAAAAGCTATTACTCTCTATTTTTTTAATTTTTTTTCTTGGAAATGGATACTAAGTGGACTACGCCGTACGTTGATGACATGGCCCAAAGGTAAATATTTGGAAAATTATGATTTTGTCAAATTTAAAATCCAGATATTATCATGATTATTTTTTAGATGGCCAATATCCCAGAGAACTAACGCAAAAAAATGCGTTCTGTGGTGAAATGGCGGTTTTGCCACTACACACTCAGTAACTAAAATTCCTCAAGATATTACGAAATGTTTTTTACTTCAGTTGTCTTTACAACATGACCTTTCCAAGAAGAGAAATAGTTGCCACCATCGCATTCTCCTCTGTTATCCCAGTCCAGTATGTGTCCCAGCCGCTCAACAGAGAGTAGTTCAACGCTCTCCCCAGCGCCGGCTCTTAAATTTGAAGGAATTTGAATTAGAGAATAATGTTGCTTCCGAGTTTGCGTTAAAGGAAATTTTGAGGCAAGTGAATTTGTGCCAGAGCAAAGATCAAAATATTCGGTGAAGTTTCATCCATGTACAATAGGTAAAATTCTCCAGGAAGTCAGGAAGCTAATCAAATAATTTTTAAACGATGAATTACTTTACAAAGCTAAGACATCTGTGGTTTTATCTTATTTTAAACAATATCTCTTTAATATATGTGAATGTTGTACTATAAGTGTGGTCTCATATTAACTCACGTAAAAGTATTCTCACCTTACACTTATGTGAGACCGTGAGATTGAATCAATGAGTTCGGAAAAATTCATTTTTGTGTGAAAGAAAATAGGAAAAATGTGTGACGATAGCGTTAGTTAAAGGAGCATATTGAAACCCACTCTACGCCTGGACAATCATTCCTCCACTCTATGATCTTAAATTGACTTCTAAGCTGTAGTGAAGATGACCACTATAGAAATGGACTTAACTAATTGAAAGATTGCGAAAACCTTGTCCCTTAAGAAACCCATTGACAGAAAAAAAATACTATAAACTTGAACATGAAACATTAATTACCCACGCAATAATTTCACAATTACGAACTGGAAGTGGGTGTAATTACAGGAAACCAGGAATTGAAAGTGGTGGTTCCCTTGGCACAGAACTTAGTCTTCTCGACAGGTGAGTGACTTCGGTAAAATATGAACGCATTTGTCATCTCCATCAAGAAGGACATTAGTGAGGTCAATATACGCTGGTAGAATGTTGCCAAGGGAGCCAGAGTGGTGAATTTTGGAATCAAAACAGAATGAAATTTTCAACTTTCAACGACATTCAAGATGTTTCCTGAAATATCTTCAGTACCCAAGGCGAAGGGAAACTATTGAAAAGGGATAGACTATGGTAAGATGAATATTATTTTTTGTTATGTTGTAATACAAACAACAATACAGAGGAATCGTAATTTAATAAAGAATTGTTTGGAATAAACTACACTTGCAAAATTTTTCTTTAAGTTATTAATTATCTTAACTCTTCTTCCTATTTGCGTCAGTTAATCAACTCCCGGCATCTAGCGTCGTAAATACTACTTCTTTACAATTTCTGAAAAAATCTTCAAGTTTTGAAAATATATGTTTCATGTAACTAACATGATCATGTTTCTGAGATGGAACGTTTGTCTTCTTGTAACAGTATTTTATAAGTCTACAAAAATGCTCCTGTACAAGTCACTGTGGCAAAAGTAAAATGACTGTCCCCGTCTACTGAATGTTCGTGGGTTCAAACCCGCCTGGGGTTTATTATTTTTAATTTATTTTGTGAGTATAATAATATCTCGCTTTATACGTTGGACTGTTTTTAACAAATTAATTAAAGAAAATCAATCAATTACCAACCGAGTAAATTTGTCAATTAACCACGCACCCTTTTAAATGAGTCCATGGACCCTTTCAAATGGGTCCAGCAAAAGGACTCTTTTGTCTATTTAATTTGGTCCACCAGGAGGGTTCTGTTTGCCTTTGTTATTTTTTTCTACTTTATTACCTTCTATCAAAATTATGGTATTAAACTTGTTCAAAGTCCCATACTTAAATGTTTGGGATTACTTTTTTAAATATAAAGAAAGCACATCCGGATAGAGATTTTGGTTCTGTGAAAAAGTTGTTTTAGTTTATTCTCTCATGTCAAAAGTTGCCCACGGATCATTGCGAGACAAGTTCCTAAACAATATAAAACATCAATATAATAATGCCCCAAACTCGTTCCTTGTAATTTCCAAACTTAATTTTTGAAATCGCATATCACCTATCAAGTCTCGTTAATAAGTGGATCAAGGCGAACACTACAAAACGAATTGTGTTCGCGAAACATAACTATAAATAGAAAATCTAAGCAAAAATGGTAAGCCAGAAGATCGATTATTGAACTACAATTTTTTCGGTTAATGTGAATTATTTTATTATTATTAGACGACTTTTATTTCATTTTTGTTCAACAATGTTAGAAAAATAGTATCGCGAAAATGTTGATTAAATAATTAAATTAATTCATTATTCAATACTGTTGATTTATTGTTTCACAAGGTAACATAAATTAAATAAGTTTATAATATTCATTTTGTGTTATACCTAGCAAATTTTTGAACAGTTTAATACTTGCTCCTGAATGTTATCAGTGCTGATTGATTTTGCGCCCTCATAAAACTGAATTCACAAATATGATTTATACTGGGAAATATGGCACAAATACTCTTTATTTTTTGGTTCATTATATGAAAACTATACACTTTTTCTAACAAAATATCTTCTTATAAAAATAAACTAGACAAAATTTCTTGCAGCGTGCAACTTATGCGCCTGTTTTTCTCGGGTAATAGTTTAACTAAGGGCTCTAATGACCTCGCTGTTGACGAGCCCTAAAGCCCCACACAAAAAAAAAATAGTTTAACTTGAAGGGATATAATTTATACACTGGCAATTGGAAGTTTTTATATCAAAGATTTGGTGAAGTTGCCCATAAATTTGCTTCTTCATGTTTTTGGGATGCTGACTTCGAATTATGAGCTTGTTACTTTGAGAGAGTTCAGGAAATATGGAACAAAATAAACCACAAAATTCTTGCCATTGGTAAGATTTCGGATTATTACATGAACTATGCTCGTTTCAAAGAACAATCTTTTTTCAGTAATTAACTGAACTAAATTTCCTACAACTATTCGTTTACATTTTCATTGTAAGAGAGTTAGTTCGTCAGATAATACGGATTAAATTTATACTCCAACATTTCACAACCAACAGTACAAAATTTCAAAATTCTGGTTATGTACGTGTTTTTAAACGCTCATAACAGATTTTGACTTTCTATCCTAACAGCTTAGTGCTTTATCGACATGATAGTTAATTATATGTTTTAATTGACTTTTTTTTATATTTTCCTAAAGGAACAACTTTTAATGAGGCAAAATTTTAAAACATTTACAAAACTTGTATTGTTTTGGTGAGAATATTCAACACTCTCTATCCGATAAACTATTAACATGGGGTAAATTGGTCAAGTTCATTTGCAAACAGATTCTTTGAAATGATAAAATGAGCATAGTTCATGAAATAAGAAGAAAAAAAATGGTAAGTGTAAGTTGATTTATTTTCCCTTATTTTCAGAAAGTTTTTGAGAGGGCATAGTTTAAAAAAATTCGTTATCAGCAATTACATGCAGCAACAATAATTTAGAACTTCCCCAAAACTTTCTAGATAGACATTGCTTCTAGTTCGTATTGACTAAACTATTTTGTTGTGATAGCTGGGATAGTGTTCACGTGATGTCATCTGCATTGTTCTTCATTGTCGACTCTCTATATCTGTGGTATGTCGAGGTTCTGTGTTGGTGGTACTATACACATTATTGTATAAAGAAGGTGAAGTCATACTATACAAATTTTTGTTATTTATTAATTCATAAGACATTTTCGGCTGTGCGACGGCCATCATAGTGCTGTTGCAAAAATAAATAAATAAGTGTTAAAGCAATATTGTGACTCGCGTATTAAAATTGACGAGAATTATAGAACATATTGAAACGTTCTTTTTATACAATAATCACTATATGCGTACTTTATTCTATTAAGTTAATATTTTTGGTCTACAGATTACGTCACAAGTGTTGTCTCCACTGTACATTTTGTTGCTTGTTTCCCAAATGATTCGTTTTTTCGACTGTTTCGACATCGCACATCCGGATCATCTTTCGTTCGCATACACAGAACACTATCGTACTGTACGTTCAATACAAAACATTCAATTGTTCGAGGAATACTTTATTATATATTCATATCATTATCCTTGTCATATACGTTTGTGATGATTGATGAGTCTCCTGGATCAAAAGACACATCTTATTAGTTGTAGTAAACATCGATTAAATATCTTATTTTCCTTTATTCATTCACACAATCAATCTAATGAGTTTTTGAAGAACATATTTGCCATGTTGACGATAATAAAAAGAACTAGAAAAGTTTTTTTTATACTATTAGTGGTGCAAGTTTGAATGTTGACAGGTTATATATGTGTTTGGTTTAGCATCCTAAAACGTGCCTCAAAGCCATAAATTTGAAAGAATAAAGTTTTCTATCAGCCGTGAATGAAAAAAACCCTTCTTCAATTGCGTATTCCTCCCGAAGACATCGATCCGTGCCAATGTTTTCAGCACAGTGTGTAATGAAGTAAGCAAGTGGAGCGTTTGTGGTTGCAGAGCGGGAAAGGGATCGGCTCGAGGAGTGAAGGGTGCTCGCAGTCACGCAGTGCTACCAGGGAGACCGTTGCTCCCGAAAGGGGCGATTTCGACCCACGCCCTTCCTCCTTCCTCCCTCTCTGTGGGACGGAGGGGAGGTAGACGTAGCGTGACCGCTGCTGACCCAAATGGACGGTCGTTCACTGCCCTGCGTCCGTCCACACACACAACCACCTGCGGCGTCGCTCTCCTCAACCAAAGCCAAACATGAAGACTACAATCGGATTTACAAAGTCTCTAGGAAAATTCGGACGTGCAATCAAAAAGTGTCTTCAGTTGCACTATATGCTCTTCCCACTTGTCAAACCATTGTCATCCGTAAACACTACTTTCATAGCTGCATTTATCAATATGATCAGTTCAGCACCTAACAACAACATTATTTCACTCACAGAATCCGAGCTTTGAACGGATTAAATCGGTTTAACAACTTAAGAATCTTGTGAATCCTTGTCTTTTGGAGATTAAACTACGCGCACCAAATAACCTAAGATTCCGGTCATTATGAACCACATTTTCTTAAACTACTTATACTTACAAGACGTTCGCTTAGAAGTTGTCATTGGGGTATGTTAAAACCGAATGATATCAGGATTATTTATCACCGACAGATGGAGTAATGGTAGCTTCTCCGCTCCCTACACATATATATGATGGAAGGGCGGGATTTAGATTTGTCGTTCAGCCAGAAGGTTTCCAACTGGGATTTCCCTTATCTACTCCAAGCCAATGCCGATTTGGTACCTTACATTCTTCAGTGACAGAACATCTCTCTCCCACAATTATTTCGCTAAAATCATGTTACGTTGAAAAGTGGGTCTGGTGATCTAAACCTCACTACATCATCAAAATAAGACATAAAGAAAATAAATTATATTTTTTTCAATGTTTGACTTTCAATGGATTGTTTATCTTATTGATGACGTTATTTCCGCGACGAAATTTGACTCACAGGACAGCTTAACGAAATCTGAAAAAGCTTTCTCCATCACTTTGTAACAAGGCAAAGTAACAGACGGGAACTACTAGTTTCCCATGTACTATTTATAGTCCACTAGTTGCCTATGTACATCGCTTGGAATTTTCTATACGAACGATAATTTTAAAGTTGAATAATTATACAAGTTACCTAGGCAGTTCTATTTACATCCACCGCTGAAGTGACGTAACGTCATTAAATGATATTTCAACAAATTACTTATACAAAAATAGTTTTAGAAATAATAATAGAGTACTGAACTTAAATAAAATCAACTCTTCAAAAACATTTGAAAAAAATTTTCTCTATTTAGAACTCTGGTACAAAAAAGTCAAATTGTCCAATCAGTAGTCAAATTAAATGAGAACCTACAAGTAGACGCATAGAATCTATTCAACTAAAAGTTACAAGAGAGCTGATAAGTTATAAATTAGAAATAAGAGCAGGAAAATAAAAATAGAATCTATTCCAACATTGTGAATTCGTAATTACCATGCTTGAAAAATTTTAAGATAGTTATTTCAAGTGAATAAAAAATCTGAAAAATCATTTTCACTTAAAATCTGGCCAGTTACATAAACGGGAATAGCAACTTTTGGGGTTGGATTAATTTTGGAATTTTTATGTTGATAACTCACTAGTGGCAGAATATCTAATGTCCAAGAAAAATAGTTGTTCGAAGATATGCTGAAGTCAAGCATAGCAAGGCCGAGATTGGGGCACTATTACTTACAGTGGTTCAAAGTATGGAGTTCTTGTTCAAAGGGGTAGTGAAATTGAATAAATTTTGGAAGATGTGGTACAGATGATCGCATCATGGTGACCAGAGTCAAGTAAAAATGTCAGAAAGAGTATTGCCTTAATACTTCCATCTTCACTTTAAGATCGAAAAACCATTTGACTCGATACAAATCATTAACATTATATTTATATTGCTCAATTCACAACTTGCTGAATCTCAAAGCTAGCTAGAAAGACAGTCAAGCAGAATATTCGCTATTATTGGATGTGGGTTCGCCAAAACTATTAAATGAATTTAATCGATCAATCCACGAAAAAGTTGTTAAAGATAAAACAGTAGAGCTGTCACGGGGCTGACATTATGCAAAGGTTTATAATATTACTCAAAGCTGACACTACGCAAGAATTTTATAATATATTTCCAGGGCGGATCTTTAAATCGATAGTTTAAATAGTTAGTGTCATTTTAATTGTGATTCGCCGGCCGGACCTCCGTGGCGTCAGCCGCGAGAGATAAGAACTTTTCCTGTTTGTCCCGTCTCTGTGGTGAGATTCCCAGAGAACCTATTTTTCTCTGCGGTCAAGCCCGAGATGACACACGATCGTATGACTCGCCACGCCACTGCACTCTGTCACCCCCCTCCATGTGACATTCCTCCCTCTTTCTTCCTAATTGCATTTAAATGCATAAGACAACGCCTTACCATCTCCACAAATTATCGTAGAGCCGTGTGCAACGACTCCCTTCCCAATGACTTCTCCTACCATGAAGAGCTCCTCAATACATTCAAATATCCACATGGAATCCCCCACCCCTATCAGGGCAGTTTCCAGGGTTCGTGGCGCTTTCGGGAAGTTACAAACCAATCCCCCCGCACACCCCTCACGGTTACTTAAACTGGTGACCGCCCATCCGAGGGCCTTGCCTTCTCTTCTGCTTCTTGATCGTCATCTCTTCTATGGGGAACTCGCTGGAGACGATGTGACGTGCCCGAGACTGGGTGTGTCGGCGACGGGACGCAAGAGCGTCCCGCGCGGCTTCACGGGGCGCAGCCGACAACAGTTTTGATGACGGTCTGTATTGACGATAATTGGAAGCATATGGAACATTCTAAATGGACCTTGACGTCCTTACGAGTCTTTAGAACATGTTAATGCAATATATTGATCTCTCGCTCCGATAAGGGCATTTAACATAACTATGTAATCACTTGTTTATGGGAGCATCATTATAACTTTTTAATTATAAGCTCTCTTCGAGCTTAGGTGCAAATTCAATTATTAAACCTTTGTTATAGTTTATATGTGTCAATGTTTTATTAACCAAACGCCAAAACCTGAATAGAGAATTACTCTAACTATTGCCAAGCGAGTATTCTAATTATTTCCTCTGGGGCCTATCCTCTCCCGACGTTGGGACAAAGACAACGCTAAATATATACATAGCAACGACCAACGCGACATTGTATATTATTGTTGTATCGCTATGGACCAACGCGACAGAACTTTTCAAAGAAGTTTCAGAAAATTAGACATTTTAGGTCATTTATTTGCATTTGTCTCCACAACAAGGAGAGACCGAGACTAGTTGGCATAGGAGTGAGTTTTATGAGAGTTTCCTTATGGTCACCGAAGATACGACAGAGCGATGTTGTCTCGAGTGTGGAATGAGGTCTTGAAGGTGTAATATGTATGAAAGAAAGCAACGTTACTTCAAGCGTAAATTTTGTTCTTTTTAGATTTATTCGTAACTACGCGTACAAAAAGTTTATGTTGTTTGGTTAAGCCGAGTAATAGTTTTAGCAGTTTCCAATAGCAGTGGTTAACATTAATGTGTGATAAGAACTTCGTTTCGATGTGTGTGTGGGGGGGGGAGGTGCCAATATTGTCACGAAAATACCCTTGAGACTAGTAAGCAGACACAGATCACGTCTAGGCTGACTATAGGCAACCCCTGTGCTCAATGTGGATTGCCTGTGCCACGTTCAGGCTAAGCTTCTTTCGTAGCGATGAGGGGGAAGATAGTCGACAATCAGAGTGCGGAATTCGCGCAGCTGAAAATAGCGGCCGTTTCTACAATCGCAGAGTCAACTTGGCTCCCTTATTTACAATTATTACATCACCTGATGTGCAAAAATGAAGTCATTAATTATTATTTATAAATATGTTTATTATATGAAAAATTACAAATATACACATGTTCACACGACTAGAATTTATTTTAACTCACGTCTTTCCAATTTTCTCGTGGCCGTACATGGCGACCTTCCGGTCGTGTCTATTCTTTCTCTACACGTACTCTGGGTCGACACGACTTGTAATAAGTTTGCACAGAGAAGAAGAAACGCAAACTTGCCCCGTACCTCTGCCTACATTTTTCTCTCCTTAGTTTCACATCATTTATCAAAAAGGGAATTTATTTTTTATTAAAGAATACATAATATCAAGAACCTCAATGTCTTCTGAGATGAACGTATGCGCTTAATACCATCTATACTATCGTCTTAGTAAGGAATGTCTTAGAAGGTCAGTGACCAGCGAAGGTTGTCGGCGTGGATGACATCGAACAATGATTACAATTATAACAAAGGTTGCAAATTTTGGAGAATGACATACAACAAGGATTCGATTCCTTATGATCAGAAATCTGCATGATAAAATTTTCCGAAAGTTAAAGAAACAAAAATAAGCAAGAAAAACAAATAAACCATTCCTATCATACAGATATTTCCATTTTCTTATATCTTAATACCAATTTAACATAGACGTAAATAACGTCATTACCAATTTATTATGTCTTGAATTCTAAGTAATTATGTATAAAACAAAATTATACTATTATTGCATATTTTTTCTTCATTTTTATACAACTTACATTGCAATTTCAGATTGTGAGATTATTCAGCCAAAAGAGTTCCTCCTTAACTAATACATAAATTACAAATATATTTTTCCAAAACTCAGAATACCGAACCATATTTAGAACACGAAAATCCTGAATGTTACTTCGAAATGTCTTTCACTCATAAATCTAGACTCACAAAAATATCACGTGTACATGTAAAATTGTCTCTCAAATTTAATTTAAAATCTCGCATTAAAATCTAGCCATAAGTTTCGAGTTTTCATCAAAGCAAAAGTACCGCTTTATAATTTATGACTAAAAAACTCTCTGTAAATGCAAAAGTAGAAATTCATGTTCTTGAAAAAATGAATGCAAATTTATTTTCTTATAGAATACTTCAGTAGTTTCGATTTGTACATTGAAATTCAATTTTCATTTTGAATGATGTAGTATCTGTTGCTACATTCCTGAAATTTTCCCCATATTAATAAAATTAATAAAAAATAATTTATTACGTTCATCAGTCTACAAAATTAACTATGGTTCTTATCTACATCCACTTTTAAATACCTTTGATTCTATTATGGAGGTCACTGAACTTTCTCATGAATTAGATAATTTTTTCTCACCTTTCAAAAAGTATTTTAAAAATATACCACTTATAAGCTAGCAATCTGTGGTCAGTGATATACTACGGCTGGGGAACCCTTCGTCATCACATAACATTGTACCTCACGGTGGAAGCAAGCACAGTCGATGGTGACGAGTTGAGCGTCATTAGTGTACACAGGAACATAGATCCCAGTTTATCTTAAAATAACTTATGTGCCTCGTTATATGCTAGGGTTACCCTCAATTCCATAGGGCAATTTTCTACATTCTTCCCTTATTTTCTCTCAACCTGAAGACGTTCTTTTCCACTTCCATGACTGATTAGGTGAACAAATGAGCCTGCTAGTAGTGACCTGAACTGTGTTTTAATGGATGGTTAGATGTATTCTTAGAATTGACAGGAGAATTACAATTGAATCCTTACGTTCCTTGTCGAAGGAGACGCATTATGAAAATGGACAAATCTTATGAATTTGGATTACAGGAAAGGATTATGAATATCTACAAAAATTACTTACATACTCCCAAACCAACCTATTTGAGTAACGAGATAGTTTTCTGAATAAAATGAAGATAACAGACTGATTTCCTCTGGTTCATTAGATACTTTGTTTCATTTCTCAAACCAATATAAGGGAAAGATGACTTTCGAGAAGCTTCAGAGAGATCATAAGTGGCTAATACAAGAATATCATTGACAAATTCTTGTGAAATTATTCTTGGATCAGTAAGAATGAACAAAGTTCTTGTGCGAAAGGGAAATTTAATGCGATCTAATTCTTTGGAGAACAACGTTTCTCATTAGTCCATGAATTGGGTAACGATGGCTGCCGTGGTTCCTAATACCTTTACTGTATCGAATAAGTAGTCTATAGACAAAGTATTGTAATTTAACTTATAGAAAATCTATAATAAGTATTTATGTTTTGTATTTAGAGTAGTATCTGTTTAGTAGTCTGCATCTTGTCGATGCACGTACGCTGGAGTTTTAATAACTTGTTCTAAAGACGAAGATAATACATTTCTCAAAAACGCTCTGATTTTTTCCTCTACATTTTGTGGAAGATTAGTGTAATCAGTATGTATTCCATCCGCATGAGAGTTATTTCACTAGAAAGTTTGGTGTAAGCGCAGTAAAATAAAATATGTAGAGACTTGAGAAATGACAATTAGTATCTTGTTTGTAATTCAATTTTTACGATAGATAAATTATGTGATAGATATCACTCAATTGTCTCAAAATTAACTCCGACACATTTTCTCCGAATTAACTCAAATAACAAACATAACCATGATAAAATTAGTCATTTTTTAGTCTTCATGAACTCAATTTATCATAAAATATGTTCTTTTAATTAGCCATGAATTGTGCACAGATATTTCTTCACTTTTAGGAATGACAGCCAAGAATAAACACAAACTCTACTGGTGTTTGCAGTATGGTGAGTGATTTAATGAGGCGACAACTTTTTGCGCTCAATGAGTGATTTCGTTCTTTGAACCTAAAATACGTAGTGTAAGAAAACTGAATTTCTGAATACAGGATGAGATACGTTATACAGCGAAGTATAGCAAGTTGCATATCTCAAGGAAATAGGCTAGTTGATCTGTCAGTGATTTCATTATCTTATATTACTATACCGTAAGTATAGTAATATAAGATAATATAATATTACTATACCGTAAGTATAGTAAGTCAATAAATAAGTCACAAAACTGAATATAGACAACAATAATCAAAGTAACTTCCGGACATTTATTTCACTTTTCGTCATTATCATCCTGTACATTGAGACACTTATCCCATCACTTTACAAACCCTTGGAAGTCGGTGGCAAAGAAGTTTTTAGGTTGCTGTCGCAACCAACGATCGGTATCATAAGTTTCAAAATTACGACCACCCAAATAATTTTTAGGTTCCCAAACAGATGAAAATCACTGGGGGCTAATTCGGGACTGTACAGTGAATGTTCCAAGCAGGATGACTGCAGTTAACTCCTCCGCGGGACCATCAGCACGCTCCCCATCGCTGATGGTTTGCCTTCCCTTGTTAAACTTCTGGATCCAATTGAACACAGCTTTCCGTGGGAAAGAGTTGTCACCATACGGGATGTATTTTGGTATGCACTTCTGTGGACAGTCCTTTGACCCACAAAAATGCACAACTATATGCTGTTCTTGCCCTGACTGCCTGTTACTGAATGCGTGCTTACGAGATGTCACGCAGCCTATACGACAAGCATACATTTGCTGCCATATAAAAAAATATATATAAGCATACATATATGCATTGTTGTATAGCAAACACATGCCATACGACAAGTGTACATATCCTCGCAAAAAAGCGCAAAACAATTTAAAACGGTATAAGGGAAACTCATGTTTGCGACTTATATACCCTTGCCCTCGTATCATGCTTTTGAATCAGTTGGACTGGGCACACACATTTGACTTTGAGTTGTACAGCAGTTGGCAAACTATCGGCTGACAGTCGTCCAACTATTGAACGGACTAGAGGCTGTCTTACCGTGGGAAGTGAGTGCGCACACATCCAACTAATCTTTCACCAATTACAGCGTATAAACTGTGATTTCGACGGTATCACTGCGGTGTGTGCTTTACTCTTCAGATATCACGTAGGGAAACGTAAAACGGTACATAAAATTTTAATAAGATACTCCCATTTTTCATTTTGTAATCTAAAAAATGTTTTCAGTGGTTATATAAAGGAGCAGACTTTATGGTCTGAGTCTGGCCAAAATAAAGACACTTTATTATTATTATTATTATCATTATATAGTAAAAGATTGGGGAGAGGGTAGTTTCACGTGAGACACCTTTCCATACAGGAGATAAGTGAACTCAGTTGGTCATTGTGCTCTGTGCGCATGAGCAGCTGTTTCGTCTGAAGGTTGTTTATGCATAGAGTTGTATTCCCAGCTCGTCGCCATTTTCACCTGGCAGTAAGGTGTGACATATTTCTCCAACAGGTACACGTAAGAAATATATGTTTCTCGTACAACAGTAGGCAAACTATTGGTGTTGAGGGCGTCGTCGCATTCAAAGCAATGTAACTTACTTTCTTCACAGACTTTTGAGTCAACAGTTACACAATTCAAAGTTGGATGTTTGCGCTTAGACTTAGTGCAGCGGTTCCTAATCTGCAGAATCATGTCGAGAACTCTGTGTGTAAGAATTCACTTTTTCTTAAAATTTCATTTTCTTTTGAGAGTACGTGAAAATCACAATATCATCTATTAAATATTTAATATTTGTTTCTTGTTTATAATGTATCGTTAACTAATGTACGAAAAAACATTTTCAATTATTAAATATTTCTATTAATTTCACCGATTAAATTGTATTAAAGCAGTTTAACGTAAATACTCAAATTTCATAATGTTTTAATGCGAAAAGGTTTTTTTGGATTAGAATATGAATTATGAATAGAATTATGAATATTCTTATGCAACATACATAGTCAAAATATGTATTAAACACGGGTATGCGAGAAATATGCATAATCATAGTGAGTACAAGGAAGGTCTTGAAGAAAAATGGGAAAATTTGTATTAACGACGAAATAGAAAAGAGAAGAAACAATAAAAGAAGACGAACACAGGATATTGCTGGAAGGTAGACAAACAAGGCGGACCAAGAGTGATAGAGGAAGGAAAACATATTAAAGATATTTTGCTAGTGTTAAAGGTGTAGACTTAGGGAAAAAAGTAAGAAATGGTTCAATCTCTGCACCGTATATGATGGAATTTCTTACTTGACATCGGACTTTTAAAAGTTATTTGGAAAGGGTTTGGAAGAAAGAGGAGAAAGATTGTATGTATTACGAAGGAGTTTATGAACACTGCTTGTTGAACTGAACCTATTTCGCCACTGTAATTTGTTTGAAGAAGAAAAATTTATTAAAATAATGAAAGACATATGCGTATTTGCAAAAGCGAGTAAAACCGGCCTAATAACCACAAAAGAAAAACATGGTATTTTTCAACATTTTGTGCGTGGATGGAATAGGAACAATTAGCTGAACTGAAAGCGCTTGCCTCCAAATGGTGGGTACGAACAAAGTCTGGTGACAGCAAACCGGAGCGATTAGAGTAATGTCTAAGAAGAAGTAATTTCTAAGAAGGAACACCGGAATGACTACTTGAAAACGGAACGATCACAGATGGTGACGCAAAGAAAAGAGTACTTATTGCGTCGGCATTTTAAAGCGAAAGTGTCTCTTAAGTCACACCATGTATAATTAGTCGTTGTAACAGGAATTTCTAGCAATTTTTTGGCATTTGCAACTATATATTGTTTCCTGTTATTATTTTTATTTTTTGTTTCACTGACCTCAACGTCGCGGGAAACATGTTTTCAAAATAACGATCCAGTACGTGGTAACGTAACAAAGTGAACAAATTTGTAGTATAATATTCATCACTTCATTCGTAACGACTAGTAACCCAATGAATAATATCTTCAACAATTATTGAAAATGTTCGCATGAGTTATATTCAAGAAAAAATTTTGACCTTGCGTATTCATAAACATACAACATTATGCATTTCTCCCGGAATATGCGTTTGTCCTTCAAATATGCAAGAATGTGCATCCATCTTTCGAAACTTTTCCTTTTTTATCATACATTATTTACATCTGTTCTATTGTAAATATAATTGTAAATTGAATACATTTTTAATTTTTAATTTATACAGAATGTATAAGGAAAATATTTTAATCAGTCGAAAAAAGAATTCCTGATCTCTTTGGTTCTTTAAGAATTGCCTTCAGGAGAGTCTATACTGAAATTTTGGCAATAATGTCCAATGTTGTCTGTTTGTGTTAAGAATTTTGTTCCTCCAATAACTCACTAACCAATTGATGCATCAAAACACACATGAGAATTGGCTTTGAATACATTTGGAAAAGAAGTCTTAAATTTAAAAAATTTGAAAAAAAGATAGAAATATTTTTATTGTGCAAAGAATTCTGAGTACAGATTGTTAAACAGCATTTCCGTACGTCATTCCGTTTTCGAGATAAAGCGAATAATCTTATACAGAAGAGGGTAAGTACTTTCCTAGTATACAAAATGTACAACGAAAGTATTGTAATCGATCGAAAAAAATCGAGTTCTCTTCAGATCTTTGAGAATTGGCTCCAAGAGAGTCTCTTTTTTCTTTTTTTTTTAATTTGGCGATGATGTCCATGATGGTCGTATGTGTGAGTGTTAAGAATTTTGTTCCCCCGATAACACCGAACAAATCGATGCATGGAAACCAATTGGTATGCATGGGAATAGAAGACCATCTTGGAGTCGCCCTAAGATATCCCTTCTATTCAATATACAGATATGTAGGCAACATATACTTTGTAAGGTTTGAAAATGTATATTTTAAAACTGATTGAACATTCAGTACGTCGTCGTGTTTAATAATTTAATGTTTAGATTTCATATCTATAAATTATATTATATTTTTATTTAAAAGAGACTTTCTATTGCTGTTTTGTTGTTAAAAATATAATTGGAAAGTTTAGTGGGCCACATTCCAGATTCTTTCTAGATTATGACGTAGTTAGAAGAATCTAGATGGACGTAACCAGCTGTAAATAGTAAATCTAAAATGGACGTAAATAGTGTAATAATTGAGATAAAATTGTATTTTAACATCAAAATTAAAGGCGGAAAAAATAGGGAATCACCTATCGTGGAGATTTTCTATAAGGAAATTTCCATCGCAAGTTTCTGGAATATTCTACATTCATTTCGAGATCATTACAGCTGTAAGGAACTTAACGCACTGTGACTCTCACCCTGGCCCGGGTTGATTAAATTACGTCTTGTCTCCATTGTTTACTCGGCTAGAGGCGGATTTTATATACTGCCTGTCTAGACTCTTGCCTAGGGGAGGTGGTTTCTCTAATTTAGAGCTATTTTAATACCTACGATTTACAAATATTTTACAAATATACAATATTTTCCCAATAATTTTGTTTTTTAATTATACATAGTTGTGAAATAACTCTTTTCGTATTCCATTAAATACAAAACTTGTTGGCATTCTTTTGGTTTTATGACTCGTTTTTAACACTTTCTTTATTCTTATCTTAAAAACGTTAAAAGAGTTAAACTCACCTCTACCTTACAACCCTTGATCGGAATTGATGGGATGGTCCCTTGCTTTCAGATAGACTCTTTCGGAGAGTAAATACTTTATTGACCTCTGCGTGGCCATTCTTACTTTTTAGCACTTTTTTTACAAATAAATTTATCTAATATCGACTTACATACTCAATGGCGACTTAGAAAAAGAAATTGCTAAAATATCACAAAATTCACGATCGCAAAGCTGTTGGTTCTTAGCTAGAAAACCAATTGTGTACAAGAAAATGACTTATCTACCGGTTGTATATATTTACTAGCTGATTACCTGGTGTTACCGAGGATTTTTCTTATACAGATCTTCCTGTATTCAGGAAAAAATAAAATGTACCTACACTGTAGAAAATAATATTACCCATTGGTTTAAAAAACATAAATTCAGCATCCTATTTTTACAAGTTCATAATAATACAAATTTAGTACAAAACTTGGTTTTATACACCATTTTGAGTTTTACCTCCAGCAGCAAGAATAAATAAATCCTTGGATTAAATCACCCTTGAGAATACAACGTAAATAAATAATGAAAAATTTACGTCCTTATGTCGGGTAAATACTACATATTTTGTGATATAAAGGTCGTAAGTCTTTATAAGTTTGTAAGTAATTATTTATTTAATTTGTTTATACAATAGACGTTAATTGTAGTAGAATGCAACGTTAAGTTGTCCGTGAGAGAAACGAATCAATGGAAATGTCACCAATTAACCTAGCACGCTACTTCACCCTTATGAGCATTAGGGGTAATTAACACTCATATGTACTGAATTTGTGTTTATCTGGAGTCATGTCACTGTTCATCTGAAAGGTCCCGAAATATGTGGAGTAAACCCTCATATTTGATTAAACATTTTTACATGATCCTCCCTTCCCACTCCACCCATCGTGGTTCTAGATCTGTTTACCACCCACCTAACCCCAATGGTGGTCCAAATCTGACAACATCAGAAGTGTGTCTATTCAACTCAGTATTTCAGGTAGAACGAATCTAATCGCCGAACGAATTTTCGCTTCTGAGACAAGACACAACGGCGGCAGCGCAGCTGCACCATTTCATTAAAACGCTCATAAAAAGTAAACTTTTTGTTAAAATTTTAAGGTTATATATATCCTATACATCTGACTGTTATTGAATTTTTCCCCTTAAATTACTCTCTTAAATTGAAGTATTTAACGACTTCCAATTTTAATAACTTATTTTCGATCATTCAGGTTAACCTTTGTGGGTAGACACTTACAGTTGCGAACTTTTTTATCACCTCTCACCGCTTGGGCAGCGTAAGCGATTATGTCTCTCCGAAGATGGATTGTTTTATTGACTTCATCAAAATTTATCGTAAAAAATCATTTTCTGTCTTCATTTCGACATTTAAAAAATAAAAGTTAGCGTATGATCTTCATGAAAATGTAAATTATTTCCTTCCCAAATTTCATCACGATTGGTTCAGTGGTTTAATCTTCAAGGTACCGAACTCACAGATACATTTTCAAATTTCGCATTATATGTATATTGACATGGGTGTGTTTATACGCATTCATTCTCTTCAGATGTAATCAGTGAGTCGCAACAGAAATGTGAATGAACGATAAATTTTTAAATATGCAATTACCGAACAGAGGATCTTAACTCGACGTAGCAGTTTAAGTGAAGAGAGAGATACAGGGGTGGGGGAGAAGCCCATGCAAATGAAACATAAGCTTTCAAGTCCAGTTCTCCACGCACCCCCCCCCCCCCCACGGTCCTTTTCAGTGCAGCGGGCCACCCGTTGGTGTACTTCATAGCTTGCGTCCACGCGACAGACAAGCAGCGATAGCACGACCGCGCTACATGGACACGCGAAACTGCGGGTAAACACTCGGTCCTTCGCTCTCTACCCCTTCTCACCCTTCCCTCTCTTGCACTATTAGGAATTTCCTTATCTTCTCTCTTTTTTTCCCCCTTATCTCGGACACTGCCTTCCATACAATCTCTTAATTATTGACTGTAGAAACCTTGTACCATTCGATTCAACCCTTCCAATCTAGACTGCACCACTCTCCAATCTATTTCTACAGAATAATAGAGACTACCAATCATTACAGTCCCCGGTCGATAAGATAGACTTGTTAAAAAATTATATATTACAAGCTTTCCGTGACTAAGTTTAGGCTGAGTTACGGCGTCTCTTTCACGTAATATGATGTGAAGCAAAGGAAGATAGTTATTAAAAAATAATTGTTATGTTATTCCCGAAAAGTTATCTCTCCAATATGTATTATTACCTCCACTGACATAATACTTATATATTTTTGTAAATTATAATACACGCAGACTAATACGCGTATAATCGAAGTTGATCGAAGAGAATGACACGATTATTACCTTTGTTTAGGTACAATTGTTACTCAAACGCATAACAAATACAACATTTCACGTAATATTTCATGAACGGAATAGAAATCCTGGTATCAAATTCATTTATTGTGAATATAAATAACACAGACAACGATTTTCAATAAGATGTGTCACTATTTAAATATTTATTTTATAAATAATGTAAAGCAATGTAAATTTTAGGACCATTGCCAATTTCAAATTCCAATAAATTACTATCATTATACTTACATAATTTAAGATTCGAAGTTAAATTATAAATCCAACTAATTGGAACTCTATTTTGGAAAATTAGGTCACTAAAGAAGAAAATGGTTTGAATTGTATCGTACTGTTTATATGAAAATTGTGATCGACTTGAGAAACATAAATATACAAATACATCTCTCAAATAGCAGAATACATCAATGATACACATCAAGTACACCTAATACATAGCAAAGAGAAAAGTAGTTAGATGAAATATATCGCACGTCACAAATAGAGGTAACACCGATAATTATCACTTAACACCAGGATATACTTTTGCGGACTTTTAAATATTTACATTTTACATGCACATTCTCTTATTGGTTGTAAATTTTTATTAAAAAATTGTAAAAGAGCACGCCTTTATTAATGCAATAAAAACATACCACGGAAGCAATAAAGGGTATTTATCACGCTTGGACAATCTATGAAACACGAAGCACGGAAGCTTACGCAGAGAATTTGAAAACGACCAATCGATAATCTGTTTCTATGAAGATCAAAATCTTCCCTGTCGTGAGAATTTTGTCGGAGCGTCAACTTTCACATGACTCACTCACATATCATCTTTCCATGAGCTCCTAGAAATGATTCTTGTTACAATATTTACTTTCCCTACAAATTGTAATACTACTCAAAAGAGAAGAATTCAACATGAATCATATATTCCATTGCGTCATTCCTGAATACATTCCGTAATACGCCTTACATTTACTTATGTGATTTAACAAATACGTTGAAAGGATATTCAGTCCAAATAGTGCACATCCTTTTTTTTATTGTACAACAAATTTTTGTGGAATAGCGAGTTCTTCCAAAAGAGAAACCATAATGAAATACACGGGTTCCTTAAAGAACCCAGGAAAATAAATTTACTTTTTCTTAATAAATATAATTCTTAATAAATTTGATCTGATACAAAATATGCATTGAAAATACTAAATAGGTGAAAACCGAACAAATTGCATTTAGATACACTAAAATAATTCAAAATATTGAAATCGTCTTTTGGTGTTTTGTGAAATGTTTTGGAAGTCATGTTGTAAGAGAAATACGCTAACTCTGAATATTGCGTCATGCGCAAAGCGACATCAAATTTTTTATTCTGACACTTCTTATTAATTTAAAGAGCAAATAAATTTATCTTATGTATATAAATATATGTACATACATAATGTATGTATGTACATACACACATATCGTTAGAAAACTACGAACAAGAAAATAAACATTAACATACTTTTCACAACAGACAACGAAATTTAAAACGATGTTGGTCACACGCAGACACGAACACTGACTACATTCTTTTACAACTACACACTACTACAACTATGCCGGAAGAAGACAACAAATATTGTAAAATGAGGAAACGTGTTAATGTCACTCGCAGAAAAGCGTCTTGAAGTTGCACGAAAACATACCGTCAATTGAACGATGATCATGCTTATGGTAAGTACCTGACAAGTACCGTGAGATCGGCAGGTGAAGACCGGCTTACGTGTTGTGAATGCGGCGTGCCGCATGGACTGCACGCACGTGTGCTGTGGTAGAGCTGCGTGAGACAGAGGGTGCGTGTGCCAGCGACAGCAACGTAGGGCCTCGGTGCATCGGCAACCACGAAGACGTCGCCAGCCACCTCCAGACGCGCTCCGCAAACGCACTTAGGAATGCAGCCGACGGCGATGAGGGTGGCGGCGAAGAACGTAACGCGCGTGCGCATCGCAACCCTAACCCCCAACCTCTGCTCTTTCATCCCCTCTCCCTTTTCGTCGTCCGCGCAGCGGTTCTTTTATCAATTGCGACTGCCCCATTCCAACGGAGGAAAGTCCTACACAAGGGTTCTTTCGTTGTCAATGACATTTATGGCCCTTATCAGGGTTTTTGATACTACATAACTAGCTGACACCATTCAGCTTTGCATGGGAGGTTTTGTTGTCGATATACGGTTAACCCTCTGTTATTAGTTATTCAAGACAAAAGTTTACCAACAAAAATCTTTTGTTATCTTAATTATTCCATGATATTACAAAACATTAAAAAAGTCACACATTCAAGCATATTTCACCCTAAAGCACCACTTTAAAACCGAAATTTGGAAATACGCTCTCAAGGTGAGCATCTTCAATACATAAGATACATCTTGTCAAAATTTTAAATTTTTTTCTTTAATATTATTTATAAATTAAGTTTTGTTATAAATTTATTGGATATTTGTTTTAATATTCTGTACATACGGAAATCGAGATGTTCGTCAAAACTCAATTAGTTCGTGATATACTGTGAAAATTGCGAAAATGTTCAAAATCACATGGCTTTCAATTCGTCCCTTTCAAATCGGAATTTCGAAGAATCCTTTCTAAGAGTCCTTTTACATTAAAAATGATGAGCATTCTGTCAAAAAATCAAGTTCCTACCTCTATTACCTAATTTTCTGTATGTGATGGTTAATATCTCACAGAAAGAACAACGTACCAATAATTTCTACCGCTTATAACCATTAAGAACTAACACATCGAAAACTTTAGAAATTGGTTTTTCGATATTTCATTTCGCAAAATTTATATAAAAAACTCGAGTTGGTATCTGTATTTTTTGCGAGATACAGTAAAAGTAAGATACTGTGCCGTTAGCGCAAACTATGTTATCATTTATGCCCATTTCTAGGCATTAAAACCCCGATTTAAATTAAGAATGCTTACTTATAAAAATCAAGATTACATCTCAAATAATCTAGTAATAATAGCGAAAATTCAGAGAGGTACATTTCACCCTATTTCACGTTATTAAAATCGGAATCTCGAGAATCCATTCTTAGTGGACCAAGACAATATAAAAGCAATATTCTGTCCAAATTTCATGTTCCTAACTAATTTTTGTTTCGCATTGATAAACGAGTAGGTCAGTCAGTTAGTCAGTCAGGACAACACCGATAAAATGTGGAGATAATCATTGCAAGCATTACAGAGATGACACTCCACGTGACGTACCATTAATGACGTTATAACATTACGAGATGCTAGCATAGGTATGTATATCTTATGTACGTTCGTACAAGTCTAGCCGGAATACTTGCATCATGTGCTTAGGAAAATTATTATATTACAAAAGATGTACCCTTATTGTCCTTTCAAACAGTCCACATTTCTATTTAATGCTTTGAAGTTTTTTATTTCAATATTTAATTTTAATGTTTGATCTTAAAATTCCTAAAAACTACGATTTTAGCCAAATGTAACCACATTCAAATATTTCGCCATTTAAAGATCCTTTTCGCCCTTATTTTTGGGCTAAATACTGTTTCAAAATGTCTAAAAAATGTAAATTTTTATTAGTAATTAACCATTACTGACCTCAATCACTGTTTTATTATTTCCCCTAATAAATGATTCAATTTTTAAAATATTTTTTTTCTTTATTGCCCCATAAACGGATAAATGTTTCGATACTTGTCTTCATATTTCCAGCCATACTTTTAAACTTTCACGATTATTTTCCGCTATCAAACATAAAAATCGATGTTTAAACACTTTTTTGTCGTTTAATTATAATTTTTGGCTTTAAACTCAATACTATTAGCAAAAACGAAGATACCCAGTTGGCAATATGTTCGCTCTTACTAATTTTATGTAATTTTCATAAATAAATAAATAAATTTATTGTCAAAAAAGCAGTACAAACGTAGAGGACAATAATCTAATTTACTCTCCGGAAGCAAGCAAGGGACCATCCCATCGATTCCGATCAAGGGCCCAAAGATACAGGCGGATTCATAAATTTCAGCAAAAATTCCTAGGTAAGATAAAACGTTAGCTGCGAGTTACAATACTAATAGAATGTCAATATGTTTGTAATTTAAAGCAAAAAATTTAAATGTACAAATTATTACCGAACTATAGATTATTCTGAGTATAGTGTTTAAAAATCATAAAAATTGAAATAACACTAAATTCAAGATTTATTGTTACAATAAACATACCCCTAGACAAAGCCTAGAGAACCTGTATAAGAAGGAAAACCGGAGCAAAACCCGGGTTAGGATGGGGCTACAGAATTAATGTACACAACCGTGCCAAAATAGGGTACACACAAAACTAAATTAATGTGAGTCATAATCATGCAAGAAAATAGTTTTTGAATTGTTATAAGTTATTTAAAAAGTACTACAGCAATGGCATGATAAAGTACAAGACGGATTTAACTTTTATTAAAATCAATAAATTCTTTTACAGTGTAGAAGCACTGGTGCAGGAGGTAGTTTTTAACCGTGGATTTGAAATGATTCAATTTCATAATATCTTTTGTATTCTTGGGCAGGGAATTATATAGAACGATTCCCAAATGATATGGTCTTTTTTAGCAAAGAGTGGTTGACACTCTAGGGCGATGAATATTNAGATTTACAAATTATCGGAACTATCCTCTTCTGAATTCTGAAAGTTTGAATACTCTGACCGGAATTGCCCCAGAAGGTAATGTAGTAACGTAAATGGGAGTAAACTTTTGCAAAATATACGCAACGGGAAATCGTGAACTAACTACATTATCTAAGATTCGGAATGCGTAACACAATTTACTTAATTGGGAATTAAGATTGTCAACGTGACAATTCCACTTGAGGTTGCCTTAAATATGGAGACCTAAGAATTTTGTATTCGCAACAGTTTTTAATTGTGTTCCGTTTAAAGAAAGAGAAACCTGGGGTAAATATTTTGTGATACTATTGTGAAATGATATAGAAACTGTTTTGTCAGTGTTTACAAGAGACGATTTGCATGGAACCAAGTCGAAAGGTTAGACAAAACATTTTGAGCGTTGGCGTGTTTACATAGTAAATTAGAGTCGTCAGCAAAAAGAATCATTTTGCAATCTGACGTGGATGATGACATGTCGTTCACATGCAAAAAAAAACAAAACAGTATAGGACCGAGAATTGAACCTTGGGGTACTCCGCAAGTAAGTGGCTTTGTTTCTGAAAGACAACGCTGAAGTATTTTATTTTTAGTATATGATATTTCGACCTGTTGATATCTATCTTTTAAATAAGAAGTTAGCCATTGATGTGGAAGTCCACGAATGCCTAAAGAATGCAATTTGGAAAAGAGAATGCCGTGATCGACGACATCGAATGCATTGGATGAATCAAGAAAAACGCCCTGAGGCCATCGAGAGATGTGGTAACATAGTTTAAGAAAGAAAATAAGGCGCTTGTAGTGGAAAAGAATTTCCTAAAACCGTGTTAATCGTCAGACAGAATGTTATTTTTGATCAAATAAACTCGGATATATCATCTATGCCCGTTGAATATTGAATAAATGAATAAATAAATATCCTGAAAATTAATAATGAAAATTGCCTGAATTAACAAATAAATAAATGAATAAATATATAAATGAATAAACGGAAAAACGAATAAATGAATAAATTAATAAATGAATAAATGCAAATAACCGTTGTACCAGTGAACAACAAAGTAGTTCAATAAACAATGAAAATTTTTACATCCCGCAAACAAGCAAAGTTTATCAAATAATTTTCGTCAGATTCTTTATTAAATCTTTCTAAATCATATTACCTTTCACTGATGCAAGACAAATGATGCAATTACTGATTTATCAACATTCTGCGCCTCAGATATGAATTCAATTCCAGCTTCTAATTTGGAAGTACCGATCCTGTTTTGACTAGAATTTCTGAAATATTTTAAATAGCCCAACATCTGGACCTGTTGTTATTAATACAAGACGTCTTTCGAATACATTCTTCAGAATAAATTCATGAATGTGGTGTCGTCGTAGCAAAGACATTAAATCTTTATCAAGTTTATGTTCTGATGGAAGATTAGTTCAATTTCGTGCACCTGAACATAATTTTAAGTGCTTATATTTAAATTAAAATTCGAAAAAAAAATTTTCATGTATGTGTAGAAATGATCCACACAGAAATTAGAAATTGAATGTATCCTGGATTTATTTTAACGAATAATGTACGAGTATCAAGAATTGTGTTACGCTAAATAGGTTATCAAAAACGTATTAAAATTATTTTTTAATTTCATTTTGAAACAGTTGATCTAAAGTTGTTATTGTGACGCAGGTGAAACTATATGTAAAATATTTAAAGTAGTTAAAAGTAAGGGAAGAAAACTAAAAAAAGTTATTATTTTACTACTATTATACGTTTTCAATAGAGCATAAATATACATGTAAGACTGAAATGTTATCCTCGATTGTGAAGGAATAAATATTTATTCTTAAGAGAGTGAAATTGATAACCAAAATTTCAACTGTGAAAATTGTTGAGATATCCTGAGAAAGATTGTCCTCAAAATTCACCTGTTCTAAAAATTTCGAAACTTCTTACATTTCATGGTTGCAAGTTTACGAATACCTTTCTCAAGTGAGATTTACTGTAATGAATGAAAAATGGTATTATTTTTATTAAAATTTCGGAAAGAACCATGAAATTTTGTTGTATTTTAAGAAAGTTACATTACAGTTATTACAGTACTATTTTTAAGAATACATATTTTTGAGTAGCGCCACCTCAGAATTTTATCAAATTTTCTTCATTTTATGTGAATTCGAAACATTTTTACCCTCTAAAACATATTAGAAGAGAAATCAATTATTTTATACGTCTCTTTTTAGAACACTCTAATGAATCGATATCTCATTTTGTAAAAAGTGAACATTTACAGAAAATATTGGAGGCTGTTTAAAAATGGTTAATACTGTAATTATTAGCTTATATTACACAATTGACGAACCCTTAAAGCTCCCTACCTACACACACACACACACATATATATCTGTCTCTTATACACATCTAGATGTGTATAAGAGACAGNAAGTGCGTACACGTGACATATCAAAGTCAAGGAATTTTTGAAGAGATTGAAAATATGTTAAACGTCGCAATTATCATGCACGACACTCTCGAGCTCAATTGTTTAAGTAGTTTTTTGAATAACCTCATGATTTTTAACGAGACTGTGTTAAGTTGTCATCGCTTTAACGTTTATATTTAGAGTCAAAATATCTGTACCCCTATATACCCAAGCTATTTACTCTTACCCTATTTTTATTTCTATAAATCAGGTTTTTGTAACCCCTTACTTATACAAACAAAGAGACATTTCCGCAAATCGAAATAAGCATAAAAATTACACATATACACCGGTCATTTTTACCGTCAATTATAAGTATCACCTGTAGATCGTCCTATGAGTACACTAAACCTCTATTATTGCACACTCTTAGCAATGGCTTGTTGAATTTTATCGGCTTCAATTCTTGCAATTTTTAACCAGAGGATTTACGTGGGTTTAAACCCCTATATTGAACCACCAGGTTCTTTATATGGAGTGACTCCTTTTCTCAATCTTGTTTTTTTTCGATCGCGCGGCCAATAACTTCCTTCCAATCAATAGATATTATAACAATAGATCCTCCTTCCAAAAAATGGCCCTGATATTTCTATTCAAATCAAAATAAACAAATTATATTAAATCAAAAATGAGTAAAATGTTTGCACTGATACAATAATTCTCAAAATACTAAAAACACAGAACAAATTGTTTGCAGAAACTTAACATGAAGAGTTCCCAGGAAGCGAGTTTTATAAATAGATGAATAATCTTCAAAAATACCTACTATTGAACTTCTGGGGTTTGTAAAATTTTCACGCTTTATTACCTGAAATAATTTCTTCAATTCTCCATACAAAGAAAAATGATACATTACATATTCCTGTACTATTTCCAGAGCTCTTTGCAACACAATATCGTTGACCAAATTGTGTTGTTGAATTGCCTTCACGAAATCAATGTACAATTTATTAAAATGTTGAAATAATCTTAAAAACTATCTCAATGACATTTTGTAGCACAATAAACAATACCTACAATGCATTTGTCCGGAACTTAATAAAAAAATTATTTCTCCTTTCCTACTGGGATCAAAGAAAAGCAAGATCGCTATAGGTTCAACACATGTTTAAAACGAAATATTCCTCTAAGGAGTGACGTCAGCGGATCAGTTGTTTTGTTTTCTTGGAGACTCCATGGTAAAAGAATATCGTTGATTTCGTCATACACAGAACTGCGAGGGTAGAGATAACTTGGATAGACAGTCAAACGACAGTGTTGTAATGTCTTGTCGTCCTTCTAACATCGAGACTGAGACTCATTGCGATTTTGAGTGGTTGATAATGAATCTTACATGCAGTCTTTTTTTACAAGCTTTTATTCACCTGATTCACCTGTTTCTTAATTAGTTAATTAGATAGATAATGTATGGGTCACATCTTGCCACTGAATTTTAAATCAGTCAATATTGAAATGAACTGAACTGAAATTTAACACACACATATAAACTCTATAACAATGTAATATTGTGATGTCTAACTCAAATAAAAACTTTTTAAAAAGTTTCTCTATTACGTTTCATTTCACATAACTGACGGCGGACTGTTTCCACAAAGCGTCCTTGAAGTGCAATCCTTACAAATAATCTTTATACAAATAAGTATAACGAATTGCAAAACCTACGCCCTTTCGCTATAAAAGCCAAGAAACTTCCTATCTTGTCATTACGAATGCTTCTCAAAAAATGTATATGCTAACGGAGGTGTATCACACGGACGCTATTACATTTATGTTATTTATTTATAGTAATAAAAGTTTGCCTTTAAAAAGTATTTTCAGTATTACATACACATAAAAAGGAATATTAATAATTACAATAAATAAATAAACAAATGATTTAATATTTTATGTTAAATTATTTGTTTTCAAAAAACATGTCGCGCGAATTGAAAAGATCATATATACTTTGGCAACTACTTACTTACCAACCAATTAGTCATATGGTATGGAAATTAATTGGTATCTACTTTTAAGAATATTAAAATAAAAACCTAAACTAATTATTTTCGTTTTAGTACATCGCTTAAATAAAAAGCATGTTTTTAAAAACGGATTTTTATTTATTAATTTATTGAGAAGTCAGATTATATGAGATTGCCACTTACAACCAGGGAGTTGAGTCCCCAGGACTATTCCACACTACACGAGAAATGCACAGCAAGAAAACATTTTGCGATGGAAAGCGTGGAGACCAATTAAGAGCTGTCAAACTCGACAGAAAATAAGCAGCCATTGAGATCCATACTTTTCATCAGTAAAATGCTTTCCTCGTGCTTTTTCTCGTTTCAGTTTGATTAGGGTTGGTCCTTTGCCAAAACCATTCAATTTTGACTGGTTGAGACAACGTATTAACCCTTGTAATTATACGATAGTCTCTTATATTTTTTCATAGTAGTGCTTAATGCAAATACATCCATCCCATACGCGCGTAATTCATTTTATAAGACACTATCCGATGCGAATGAAAATTTATTTCTGAACAGTTAGTAGAAAGTTTTTAGAACAGTTATTCAATTGGTTCTCTAAGAATATCAATGTAAAGTGACGAATTCATTTGGCCAACAGAACGGAGAAGTATCTAGAAGAAGATATCAGACAGGAACTCATGTCCTCAAAAGTACTATACATCAACCGAATTATTTATTATATTTTGATTTTTAATACGTTTTAAATAAATAGTCATTTTTATTTATTTACGTATCTTCAATTTGTATGAAAGTTTTACTAAAAATAATTTTCTTATTTAAGTTCGAACGCGTTAATAGCAGAACAAGAAACAAAAAATATCTTAAATCAGAAGCTATTCGTAGTAGTAATCGAGGGAAACGAACTTTAGTGAATGTAAAATATGTTCTAATGTTGTTGTGTTTTTTTAGATATTTCTTCAAAGTGTTTTTGAAATGTGCGTACACTTGTTAACTCTTACTTTAAGATACGTTTACTTAAATTATCTTTGTTTACTTCTTTCAATCCCCACTAAAAATACAAACGCAATTCTGGTTACCATGGAAATGATATTATTGTTTTATTTGGACTTAAATTCAGAATTCTAGTTTTGTTATAGTATCAGCGATAATTGCCCGCAATCTGAAGTGAGTTATTTTTTCATTTGGTCATTTAACTATAGTTTCAAGGACTAATTTACTAAATACTTTTTCTAGGTGCTTGAATGGCAGTCCGTTGGACCCGAATGTGAAGAACAAAAGTTATATTAACGGAACAAGATAACGAAATACGTTACAATTCTACACCTCAATCTGAAGATCGATTTTCACTGATCGCAATGGTAGATTATACAGGAAGTTCCAAGAAGGTTAGTTGAAAATTATAAACCGAAAATAAACTCAGTTCCCTTCAAAGACAATTTTGATGTTGGAATAAGAAGATAATCTACATTAGCGTGATGCTTTAATACTCGATACAGCGAGATTTAATCAACAAAAACTAAAAAGAGGAAAATTTACTTTAAAAGAAAGAACTTTCATATTTTATTGAAGTAATTTGAGAAGATATTGTTGTACATAAAGTATTTATCTCATTTTGTGAGTTATTCTTTATTGGGGTGCAATACAGAAGATAAGAAGAAATCCAGCTTAAACGTATTTGAGTGATAAAAAAGTTATTAAGAATCATACAATTTTTTCAAGGTGAACCAGATGATATCTTACGTTATCGCGATGTGTAAACTGACCCTAATTTGACTGACTAGAACCTGGTGTATCCTAAGTTTAATTGAAAATAAGTTAGGGGCAGTTTATTTATTTTCCTAAAATTGAAGAACTTTTATAAATGCCGCGAATTGGAAAATGGAAGTTGGCCCTCGTAAGACATATTTCGACATTCGAAATATTGAACTCTCCAATCCCAAGTTATACATCACAGAAAATTTAAACGACACCAAACAAGTACGCTCAGATACTGATAATGCTGACAAAATGATGGATTTGAAGCAACCAGAAGAAGAACGAGAAATTGTATGCCTGGAAAGCTTTGACCACCACACAAAAACCTCCAATTCGACGGTGATAGTGTACAATTCAGGTTGCGACTCTCGGGAGACGTATGACGAAGATCAGTACGTGTCAGTCCCTGAGAGGACAATGTGTATCAGCGATACAGACCTCAAACCGGAATTCCAAGTGCACAAGGCGTGTGTGCGAACTGATCTCTTAGGCAGACTGCGCGCAGGAGGCTGCGCGACGTGCTTTGGTAGCGGCGGTGCGCGCAACAACAGTGAAGGTCTTCTATTGGCCGTGACAAGCTGCGAGATTGTGGCTTCACTGTCGGAGGAATCCGCGGCGGACAGCGACGGCGAAGGGCGCGTGGACTTGCGTTGCATGTCCTCGTCGTACCTCCTCGGAGCACCCGAAGATAAAGAGACACAGTTCCGCCTTGCGAACGCGCTTGCGCGGGCGGGGTTGGCACGAGCGGGCTTGACGCGGGCGGGAGGGCAAACGGGCTTACCGCGGGCGGGCCTGTTGGTAGCGGCGTCGCGGGTCGCTCGAGCCACATCTTGTCCCGCCACCCGTCCCACGGGCTCTTCCTCTTCCGCCGCTGGCGTCGCGCACGAGGGTTCGGAGGCGGAGGACTCCGCCGTGTCGACGGTATCAGCTGTACCCACCCGCGCCACGACCCCTACGTCGCCCTCCAGCGACCCCAACGGCGACGAGGTCATCGACATCTTGCGGCCGCGTACGTGCTGCACAGTCCCGCCCCGCCAAGGTGTCACCCCTCAGCCGCGACGCCTCTTCCCGCTCAGTCAAAGTGTCAGAAGCATTCTCTTGAAGCGACCGTTCCAACGAACTCTCATTTAGGATATCTCGATACTCGTGCCAGGTGTCAGGGTTATCAAAGCTCTCTTGTGTGTCTCTAACAAATGTAAACTTGCTCGTTGTTGGGGGTGAGAAAGAACTAATGTGCAAACTTCTCCCCGCACAGCCACAGTCGGTTTTGGACGCGCCGCTCATCGTGCCGTGCTTCTACGGCCAGGAGCTGGACATGAGTCCCGAAGTGGCTATGACCGGTCTGTCGGCCATCGCGGTCAAGCCTCCGCCCAACAAGCCGCCCACGCCCAGCGTGCTGCAGCCCGCGTACGCGTCCCTGTGCGAGCGCAATTCCTTCTGGGACTTGCACAGGCCGGAATTATCGAAGCTGCCGTGGGCAGCGGACGCTTCCGTGGGCGAAGTGATGGAACTGTTCCGCTTGCATAGCGTATCCCAGGGCGAGGGACGAGTGAACCTGCAAGGAGAGGGAGCGGAAGGCGAGCCTTCCGTCAGGGTGATCCTAGCGGAGAGGGACAGTGAAGCGGAGGAAGAGGAGGATGAATCGCCGCTGGCGATCAAAGCACGTGCCTTGCCGCTCACCGACGAAGACTTGTCCCCTGAGGTATGAGTCGGACCTAACAGTGTGGACATGTATCAGGAATTTTTTTGAAATACATTTCTGTAAAATTTTGGTAATTTAATGTCTCATAATATAACTTTAAATATAACATTTGATTTGAAATTATTAAACGATGATATTTTAAGTTATTAAATCTCAAATACAAAATCAGCCTTATATTTTTACTTTAAAAGCATCTCTATAAGCAATGATAGAATGATAGATTGACCAACTGACTCATTTCTCGACGCAGAACCTAAACACACAAGAAATTTAGAAAGTAAATTTTTTTTGTAACGTAACCACCAACTAAGAAACTGTTTTCCAAAATTTCAACTTTGAGTGGGAAAAATAGAGTAATAAGTGATTTTCGCTAATTTCACTTTACCTCAGAACCAAGATGTCATCCCAGTTTTTACGATATTTTATTTTTTAATGTGTGAAAAAGAAGGAATGTTTTCATGAATTTTTCGTTCGCGATGACGACTTGATTTCTGCTTTATCCCATAAACTAATTGAGATATTTTCTTATATTTTGTATGAAAATGTTGCTTATTTAAAAATATCTAAAAATTCATTTCTGGAATTTTCGAAGTGTTACTATTTAGAGAGTGAAAATATTTGGTGCGTTGTCCTTTCTGACTGACACATTAATCAACGCAGACTGAAAATTATTTGAGACCAAAATTTAAATTTTGATAGGATTTTGTTTTTATAATGTATAGGCGTACTAAGAAAGAATTTTATGAAATTCTGATGTACTGTGAAATGTGATTTTTCATATTTTTGCTAATATCACTTTATCTAAAGAACTATCGATATTGTCTCAAGATCCCACATCAATTTTTGTATATAAACATTATTATTTTAAATGTCTAGAAATTTTTCGATATCACCTTTGTTTCACGAACTAATTGAGGATTCATTTTGGCTTATATATGTTAAGGTTTTTAAATCAAATATATAAAATCAATTTCTTGAATTTCGTTATTTTTTTAATGGGTGAAAAGGACTGAAAATATTTGGTGCTCATGAATGACGGTTCCATTCACCAAAGCAAAGAGAAAAATATTTAGCATATGATGTGGGAATTTTTATGGGTCGTTGCTTATGTCTTAGAAAGAAAGAATTTTTCGAAATTCCGATTTTGAAAGATGAATTGGAGGAAATGCCTTTTTTAAATTTTTGCTAAATATCAGGAACTAATAAAAGTAATATCACGTATTTTGTGTGTAAACGTGTTTTTTGCGTCTATTATAACGAAGAGGATCCGTATCACACTAACAAAAACTGTGAAGCCGGCTAACGAGAAAATCCTATCAGCTACGCGCGCGTATAAAATACATGATGTACTACAAATGTTTCTTCATGATCATGAAAAGTTTGCATCCTTATCATTTATTAATAAATTTCTGAATAACAAATAATCTTTGAGTGAAAAAAAAAATATAATAAATGCATGTTTAAGATGTGGGATCATGTTCATTGCTACTCTATATATTATGTTAGATATTTCTACTCTTAGAAATAAAAAGAAAATATAAACTGTACAGAACACGAAATGACTAATTGCCCTTTGTAAGAAATTGGTTTTATTGCTAAAAAGTAAGTACCTATAAAAAAGTAGTTTTTATATTTCAAATTTAAAGGGTTAATTTACAATCTGCCTAAACTACGATGTGTTAAGAACACTCATGGTTCCTGTATTTTCCTGAATTGAATATTAAATAAAAATGTCAAGTATTGAGAATACTTTGAAAATGTTTTATATGTCAGAAAAAGTTAAAATGAAAAATTCGTTATTTTTTGAAGAAGCTTAATTATTATTAACTAGTATGTAAGTCCCTTGCTTGCTTCCGGAGAGTAAATTAGTTTATTGTTCTCCACGTGGTCATACGCAGTTTGTAATTGCTTTTTTGACAATAAATTTATTTAAGAAAATTTGGCTGGCGAGTATGTTCTACCTGGTGTCTCGCGAATCCTCGCGTCGTCGGGGCGAGCTCTGTATCACAGTAAATGGGACGAAATTTGAACATTCTTTGTAATTTATTATTGTTGAACTTGAAACACAAACCACTTTCTCAATTTACCGAATAAAGCTCTCTATATAGCTTTTTGTCTTGTGTTCATTCTCTATTTTGATGTCACTGTATCTCCTTCGGGAGTATTTTCGGACATGTATAGCTTAGTGATTTGTTTGTTCCTATTATTTTGCTCTTTCTTTATTCTAATTTTTACGTGTAGTTCTGGGACACTTATATATGAGTATGTAGTACAAGAATATTTCAGAGAGTTGTGAAGTTCGTTTCGCTAAGCCAGTGACCACGTAGGCCATGCTGATAGGGTGGGGTGACAGACCACTGTGTCTGGTGATGGTAAAAGTTGTGTATGAACTTCTTTGTCCGGGACAAACCGCGTCGTAGTAGATAAAACTACCAACGTTTCGGCCAACATGCTGTGGCCTTCTTCAGGTCAATGTCTGAAATGTACAGACCTAAGGCGCTGTCGTACTCTACCCTACTTGGGTTTGTACGACTTTGACATTGCCCCGAAGAAGGCCACAGCATGNAAGGCCACAGCATGTTGGCCGAAACGTTGGTAGTTTTATCTACTACGACGCGGTTTGTCCCGGACCACAAATTCATACTGACTCCGACCGCGGAAGTTTGCGTTTATATGTAAAAGTTGTGGTTTAGCCTGGCTGAAAGAGCATATACAAATTTAATTTAATTTTTATTGTGTAGTTAACTGAACTATTTGCAAGGAGGATTAATGGAAGCAAAAAATACTATTTTCCTAGAGCGACGCCAACAGTAGTTTGTGATAAATGTGTAATTGTGTTTCATCGATGGCTCTCTATAGTATGACCTTAAAAATGAGGAGCACCGAATTACAAGATTGTAAATAAAATGTGATACCACGTTAATTCCACTCAGCAAACATAAATAACAAAACAATTATAAGAATCAGAGCTACGTAGAGGGGAGAGTCCATTGGACTCTCCCCTCTATACGATGTAGTAAAATCTTTCCTCGTTTAACGTTTAAGTTATTTAACTTTTCTTATAATGTATTTTCTTCATCCATCTTTCTGTTTTCTTACTATTACCTGAATGGTTGGTTTAACTTTTGCTCTAAGTACATAGTGACCAGTCTATAGCAGCATCCTTCATACTTCTCAAATCCAGAATGCTTTTAGGACCAGGGCATGAAGACAACCTAGGTTGCTGCTTAGAGCGGAAACATTTAGGGGTGGAAAGGCAGGCGATTTGTTTTTGACGTAAGGTTTATCAACATTAGCCAAAACGTACTTGCGCCAGCGCCCCACACGATTAGGAAGATAAGTTGCGAGTAATTAGGGTATTTTTTGTTAATGAAAAATGGGAATAACAAGTATTCAGTTTGGGAAGTTACCCGCACCGCCTCCGACTGGCATGACGTCTTCAAAAAGTCAACTCTGTTGTAGTCTGACTTTTCCGTGGTGGGTAGTAACCAAGTGTTTGATCACACACCATCAAAAGCGTAACTATCTTTTCAATTTAATTGATTGTATTTTCTAGTTGTCCCACTATTGTGTTGAAATTTTCTAGAACCAATTCTACATCATGCTTGGAATAGTTTCCTCCACGTATTCCAGGTCATAATAAAGGAAATCCTTTGTATTGTCTCTTTCTTCTGTGGGAGCACGCACTGAGACCAATGTAAGAATGAAAACTCTGACTAACTTAATACCACCAAGAAAACCATAAAGATTTTCAGAAAACTCTTGAATTTAACAAAGGTTATAGTGCACATTCTTTTACTATGTTTGTTGCACCTTAGCTTCACTGAAACGCGTGAACCCTCAAAACTTGTACGGAGCAGTGCTAAGTTCAGACCATGTCTCGTGAGTCTGAGCTCCTTAAAACAATTGTCGTAATCAATACTTAATGAAATATCGATAGAAATATCAATACATAGTATTAAATAATAGGTTTTAATTAAACTTTATTATGCTAGTAGAATATTGTTTATAATGTATGATCAAAGTGCTGAATTTTGACTGAAGTACTATGACATTACTAATATGTTATATGAAAATCACCGTTTAATATGCAATCGCGTCATACCATACAAATTCCCTATGCTGACCTCGCAGCTGCCGACAATGGCGCATCTACCCGCCAGCTAGTATCACTTATTCATGACAAAGCTCGCTCAACCCTTACCGTCTTCAAGATTGTGATTTGGAATTGTTAAAATTTCACATTAATGAAAACCTAACATATGCACATAAAATAGGCTAAGAGTAAAAAGTATGTGCAAATAGAAAAAATATTTTTATCCATACACTACCTTGTGTATATAGCACAGGATAGGTGTAAAAATATTTTGTGCCCTACTTTGAGCTATCCAGTTGGACTTCTTTCACATCCCAAATTTCACCGATTTTCCTTTGAATACTTTGAACGTAGTTTATAGGATGGTCCCTCGCATGCTGCCGGAGAAAATCTTATTGTCATTCATTGTTTTCAACTGCTTTTAAGTAAAGATTATTTATTTAAAGTCAGTGAAATGAACTTCATTCAGTGCTAGGAGCGATACTTACAGAAAAACAATGAACTCGTAAGAACAATATTAGCCTTCGAAAGTCAAACAGTTCGTAATAAATCGTTATGTTCGGGTGCTTGGTACACGAAAATCGAGATATTTCGCGAATGGTCTGTGATAGATCATGTGCACGCACTCAACAGATATTTTAAGCTATTCTTAAAATATTTTATAAAAAGAAAAACAATTCATAAGAAATATAAGTGTAACCTACGACTAAGGTTTTTGTTACAACAATAACCTATCTGGAGTGCAGAGATCACTACTTGGTGCGACTTTTCTTGTAATGCGTGACGTTACAAAATCAGTTGTGACTTTCTTGGAGATGGTAGTGGTTGAGCGAGCAATTTACAATTAGAGATACTCGCCGGCAGGTAGAGGCACTACTGTCACCAGTTACAAGACCTGTATGGAACATTACTATGGCATGTCGCGACAGTATATTACACTGTGGTACTAAAACTATTAAAATATTGCACGAGAATTGTGTTACGTGGTTATCCCTTGATTATTTTATGAGCACTTGTTCAGTCGACCTGCATTAACAGCCTGTGTGTGCGCAGGTGCGTCTGCACCGAAGTGGAGGAGAGCTGTGCGTGATGGGACGAGTGCTGAGCCTATTGGAAGACACATCTGACACGGACGTGGAGGCCGAGACGGTATATGACTCCGAGGGGGCGGCAGTGGTGGCGGCCATGGCAATGGGGGCGGTAACGGAAGGACAAAGCTTCCGCGCACCTGATGGACGTGAAGATGAAATCGTCCTCAGAGAGTTTCTACCTCTCTCTTCTTGGGAGACCAGGGAAGGAAACAAAGATTTTGCGAAGTTTTGTAGTGATGTGATTTCTAATAAATGCTGAACGTTTACGTGGATAGACTGCTTCGATTCATTCATTTTTAATATATTGGAATACGTTTGTTTTTAAAAAAATATTCTGTGCAAGAGATTTGCCTCCATACACACACTTTATATATATATATATATATATATATATATATATATATATATATATATATATATCCGGGTATGGAAAGGTACATCCGAGGCACTACTGGTGAGACGAGACGGTAACTTCAGTTGCACTATGACACCGCAACTGGATACGCCTCGCCGTTTCCACCAATCGCTAGCACTACCCCACCTCCCCACCGCTGTGACGACACAGCGACTGACACAGCTGAGACGAAGGTGTCAGTCGACTCTCGATGTTGAATTTTTGACCGGTCAAGATAGCAGATGGTTTCTTGTCGACTATGAACGAGGCAGTACGCTCATAAAAGACAGCTATGGAATTTTGTTGTAAGTTGTGTGCGGTTTGGCCGGCGTTCAATGGTCTTTTATTACGATTATATACGCGCCGACCCGCAACTGAATAACTCGTTCAACAGCGAAGGTAGCTAAGTTACTTTTTCGTATAGAGAGGCTAAGACTCTTTTACGAAGGAACGTTTTCCTGGAGATAGAATTTATTGATATTTGTCCAGAGCACTGAGAATTCTAGGAGATGCATTATAATGGGTATATTTATCATTTACACTTGCACTGTGTCCGGTAGGGGGTTAATTGACTTGACTCTGTAACCAGAAAACTGTTTTATGACTACGTCCTAAGATCAGAAGCTTGAGAATGAGCGTAACCAACGGGAAGTGACAAAATGTTGCTGAAGACGGTACCAGACGAATCATAGAATACATTCAAGCACTTAATAGAATAAATTGAATTGAACGAACAAACAAAGAAGAAAATAACTCTATATGAAGGGTGGGTGAATTTACTCGATTAATCGATGTTATCACAGTAATTGTTCGTAAGAGTTGTTAACTGTAATGTCGACAAATGGGTTTCTATCAGAGCCGACCCGAGAGAAATTTGTGGATCATGCGAGGTGCTGATTCGGCGCCCCGCCCTAAGAACTAACACCTATCACATTTTAAAAATTTGAAAATCTATAATAAATAATTGTATATCATAAAAAGGGTAGAAGGTTACAAAAAACTAAACCATCTCTTTATTTTGTAAAATATTTTAATTCACGCTAAACTCATTAGAACTATATAAACAAGATGCAAACATTCACAACTAACAGAAGAAAAAATCATTAATAGTGAATCTCTCGCCATTTTATTAGCGAAATCTCTCAAAATGCTATCTATATCTATAGAATTTGGTACCTATAGCCAATGTTGCCAAACCACTTATATGTTCTTGGGTGATATTCGACCGTAAATAGTTCTTAATTAACTTTAGTTTTTAATAACTCTTCTCCCCACTAGCAACAGAAACTGGAATGGTGAGTAGAATCCATAAACTAACAAATGTGGTAGGGAAAGTGTCCAAAATACGAACTTACTGTTAGATAAGACAATGTCTGTACAGAGTTACTCTTTTTAGGCGGCATAAATGCTAGAATTCAGCAGATTTTTGCACCACCCTCCTAGTTCTTTCTTTCGATATGATGAACACTATGGGCGTCATACAGAAACTTAAAATATCTGCTATTGTTCTGCAACTGGTCAAACCTTTCTGTCAAAGAGTTGATTACTGCATGCAAAATAACATTCTTCATTCGGATCTACTATTCCAAAATCGATGTTATTAATTTCCATTCCATTATTTTACTCACCTCAGATTATTTATTTTTAAGTTTTCCACGTATCTTTCTGATTACCCTTGTTCATATATATTTTTACCTTCCCAGACTTAAGGGATTTCTTTTTTACAGGTGCATTTATATTTATAGCGTCTACTATGAAATTAACTACTTTATCTGCTTTTGTCACCCTGTTCTCAAAACTCGACTCTAAATTAATTTTAACTAACCTAACAAAATTATCATAATTGAACATTTTATAATTTCTAACAATAAACTCTCTATAACATGTTACACTTCTACTTAAATTCAGTTCAACTTTTGTCCATGCATGATTCGCAATTTTAGGTTGCTGGATCACCTCAACTTATATTTTACTATGTGAAAATACTAAGTCTATAATTGTCCGACTATTGTTACTAACTCTTGTTACACCACTCTAGTAAAAATAGCCATTGGGTTGGCCATCTGTTAGCGCCAAACGGCCATTTATTTCAATGGACGAGCCATTGACGGCCATTCATTTCATGTGGCCGCTAATAGATGTTTGGCTACCCAATGACCATTTTACAAGAGTATATTTTGTTTCATACCTAAGCTCTGCATTTTTGATTGTAGTTTCTTTGAATAAAAAGAAACAGTTTTACAATATATAATATATTGAAGTCTTCTATCACTATGCATTCACTGTGAGACATACATTATTCCACAACATCCACCAAAAACTGGATGATTTCGCCATCAGATGACTTGGCAAATAATATATCGCTGCTACCTCTCCATTATAACAATTTTTATTAACTTTCACAGCTACAATACAACAGTTTTCTGGTTTCTTCCCAATCATTAGCACTTCACTTTGTATGCCCTCCATCACATACAATAATAAGAATAAACATACTGTCAAAAAAGCAGTTACAAACTGCGTATGGTCACGTGGAGGACAATAAACTAATTTACTCTCAGGAAGCAAGCAAGGGACCTTCCCATTAATTCCGATCAAGGGCCCTAAGGCAGAAGCGGATATAACATTTCAGCACACTCATAAGTTAAGAATAAAAATATTTCGGTACGTGACATAATATTAATAGAATACCAACAGATTTGTATTCAATAAAACAGAAAAATATTATTCCAGAAGTACACATTATTATCAAACAATAGATTATTCGTAAAATATTGTTCATAAATCGTAAGTATTAAAATAACACTTAACTCGAGATTTATTATTTCAATGGACGCCGTCCCTAGACAAGAGTCTAGAAAGTCTGTATAAAAAATCAGCCTCTACCCGAAGGAAAAACGGAGAAAAACCCGGGTCAGAATAGGGCTACAGAATTAATGTACACAGCAGTGCCAAAATTGAGTACATATAAAACTAAACTTATATGAGTAATAAGACACAAAACAAGCATGCAGGAAAAGTTTTGAAATTGTTATAAGTTATTTTGAAAGTATAACACCAACGCCGTGGTAAAGTAAATGACGAATTGAACTTTCATTAACATCAATAAATTCTTGGTAATTGTGGAGCGTTAGCAACATGATCAAATAATATATTTTTGGCGAGTGTAAAATATTCCTCAATACTCAGTCTATGTTACTGACGATGGCTGCTATGCAGCCGAAAAAGCTTTATATCAATAAAACCATGAGCAACAAAGAAACGCCTTTCAATTTATCATTCATCAATAAATTTTTTTACATTGTAGAAGCGCTGCTGTAGTAGGTAGCTTTTAACTGCGGATTTGAAGAGATTCAATATAATAATACCTTTTAATTTAATAATTATTTTTGGGAAGGATTGTATAGAACGATTCACGAATTATGTCGCACTTTTTTGGGCAACGAGTGGTTGACTCTCTATGACGATGAATATTATAGCTATTGCGGGTATGTACTCGTAAACAAGACATTCGTATGAAGCATTAATATAATGCATCGAAAGAAGCATTCTTATCAAGTTTAATATTCAAACGAAATGTTTCGTTTTTTTAAACTCAGTTTATACATTGTTTTCGTTTTTCTTTACCATCACAGTTTCATGACTTCCGGCGCAATTGTAGTATGATACATATTTCTTCCCATATGAAAAAAATTTGATTTAAAAGTCTTCTAACGCTCACGTAATTGTATACTTTACACTTACGCCATCCAACATTAACAAGTATTAAAAAATCTTATCTCGTTTCAACATTATTTCCTGCTTCGTCTACTTCAATTATTATTGATCCATCTATTTTGGTGGATTTCCTCATGTTCTTATCATCATTTACTCTTTTACAATTTCTTTCAGAATTCGAGCATGACAATCTTGATATGTCTTCCATTCTGTTTTGTTTCTTTATCGTGGACACCAGGCCCGTATCACTTGCTTTCATTTCTTCATCAATATCTATTATCTTTAGCTTTGATATTACCTGCTTTGGTCCCAATACTCGGAAATTATCCTTAAGTTTTTCTCTTTTAATTTTTGTATGTCTTCTCCAGTTTCACAGCTTAAATCTTTGTGACGTTTGTGCTGCCGAGTGCCGTAGTAAGGTTCAGACTTCCTTAGGGATTGTCCAACAAATTTACAATGTGATTAGCCTCAAATATGAGAAATTTTGTAAGATTTGGTCGTTTGTTACTTGTGCTCTATGTCGGACACGCGATGGAGAGCCAACAGAGTTGAGTGTGCTAGGCCCATAGCAGCTCATATTGGCAAAGTTACTGAGGCTGCACAGTCACTATTAATTTCTTCTATGGAGCTTTCCAGTCACAACCAGAAAAGATTACTGTAGTCAATTTCGCTCGGAAACGCGAATGGAATGCAAAAGTGGTGCGGAAGTCGACTTCTGGGTTCACGCATGCGCGTTGGGTTACTGAAATGCTTTTTGTGAGGTAAATGGTCACAAAATTCTTAATAAATAATTACTTGGCGATTCTTTTAATTCGAAGTCAAAATAATCGATAGTATCACAAAGGTTCAGAAGAATCGCGCTGGGCTGAGGATGAGAGTTGAGTCCAGTCAGAAGATTCGAATTCATAAAATTTGTTATATCTCATATCCACCAATGTTCTTTCTTGCTTCGTCCAGAAAATTAATATTTTGTTTCCTTTCTTTATGATCACACAACATGTCTTCGGACACAACAGGAATTTCCAATTGTATTCGTGTATTATCTGTTGAATTTGCCCTACTCGTCCTCTCACTGTCCGTCTAATTGGCTGATACACGTCTCAATCTTTTAATACGCTTTTGTTGAATTATTTTTGAAATCTCACTTTCGCGTTCTAAAGCTTCTTCGTTCTAAAGCAAGTGGTATTTGATGTAGTTGGCACGCAATGTTTTCAGCGAAGTTGGTGAACTCATCTTCTTTGTCCATTTTCTCTACGTCCTCTTTTAAAGTTTGCAACGTGTTAAGTGCTTTCTTAACATGTTCTGGCATAACTGCCGGACTTAATAGCTTTTCTCTGCCGCGGGGCTCCTGAGACTTCATTCACTTCTTGGACCCAGTTGCCAGAGGTCCTACAGAAGTAACATCTAACTCGCAACCATCAAACACATCTGTTGAGGTTTCATTTATTAGAACCACAGGCTCAATACATCAGAAATCATGGCGCTAGTGTGCCGTCATCCTGAAAATAATTATCCGCCAACACTCCTCCTTAATTTTCTTATTGAATTCTGGGACCCTAAACCAAATTTTAGTCTTTCCCTGGCGTTTCTCCTCCTTCATTCCAACTAGAGTCCTGCAGGAAAACAAGATATTTTTAATTTTCTCAAACTTTGCCAAGAAAAGAAAACATACATTCACATAAGCACACACTAATGTTAACATTTACTTATAAATTGTGACATGTACAAATCTATAACTAGTTTGTTTATTTTTAGGTTCCATCTGTCAATGAAGAATGGACTGAAGTTGCAAAAGGATTTGCAGACACTGGAATTTCGCTGGATGTTGTGGATTGGATGGGAAGCACATCAACTTGCTTCAACCACAAAATAGTGGAAGTTATTTTTATAATTATAAAGGTTTTTTCAGCTCTGTCCTATCTCTTGTAGACAGTAATTACTGTTTTCTTTTTATTGATATGAGGAGTGAGGGCGAGTAAATATTAATAATTTAATAATTCAACCTTAAAAACAAAAATCGAGGATAAGTCTCTAAACTTCCCATCTTGGGGGATCTTTCTTGGAGATGAAGAGTTACGTTAAAAGACTAACTGATGAAACCGTTTTCACGTCGCCTAAAATTAATTGATATGAGGAGCTTTTCAACTACCGCCTGTCTAGAGCTAGAAGGATAGTATAAAATGCATTTGGGATAATGGAGATGAGATTTTGGATTTACCGCACTCCCATCAATTCGTGCGCTGAAAAAATTGATAAGATTGTCATGGCGACTAGTGTTCTACATAACTGGCTAATGAAAACTTCACCACATAACTACACCCCCCTCCCAGGGTCCCTTGATACAGAAGATGAGTTTGGACAGCTTCGTCCTGGATCTTGGAGGTTTGAAGCCCCATCTCCCTAACTCGCCAACTTGAGAAGCCACCAAGGCAGAAACAATTATAGTGCATATACAGAACAACGCCGAACAAAGTATATGCATTATTTTCAAAAAGAGGGTGCTGTTAAGTGGCAAACAAAAAGAATTAGTTAAAACTTAAGTGAAAACTTTTTGAACAGTAAATGTTATTATCCAAATGTTTCAAAATATACAAAAAATTTGTTTCATTTTGACTTTTCCCACATGTTTTGATAATGTTTAATTTTATAGGCATAAATTTTATAATTTTACTTGGGGTTCTTTTCATAAAAGTACAAGTATTGTTAGTAGCACAGGAGTGGTGGCACTAGCACTTTTCTTAATTTTCGAAAACCAATTTATTCAATTTTCCATTCAAATGGTAAACACACTGTTAGCAATAAAGAGTGGTGAATTCTGAGTCTTACAATCCAAGAATTACTCAAATTCATCCTTGAGTTCAGGAGTTTTAATCAATGAAAACTTTTCAAATAATTGAAAACACAAAAACATACATGAACACATTATTTTTTGTAAGATGAACTACTTCTTGAATTGGAATGAAACTTCACAAAAATATTCACAGTATTGAATACTAGAAGTGTACTGTAATTCAAACTTCTAGTGCAAATATGAAAAAAGTTATTTATTGAAATGAATGGTTTCTGGTAACATTCACAAGTATCCAAAAAATACAACTTAAGAGTCCAAGCAGTCCACTGCTGTTGTAAATGATGTCTTCATGAAATGTACTATGTATCATAAAGAAATTCATTATATACTGAGATTCTGTAATTGAGTACTGTAATTCAAACTGAGATGTACTCGGCTTCACACGTCGAAGTTGCGACCACCTGTTGCTTCCGCTTACACTAGGTCACGGGTCCACCGCAGTAATAAATCACGAAGCCAGTTGTGCTCCTGCGAGTTTCTGGATCATTGGCGAAATCGGCATCGCAATACGCTACTAAATCTTCAGGTCCATTTTCATGGAACTTTATTCCAACTTCAGTTGTTCCGCAGACGTAGCGTAGGGTCTTCTTCAAGTTAGCGAGGTCTTCATTTGTAGGATTTTCTACTTTACACGCCAACTGAATACGCCAGGACAGGGCGAGTTCTTGATGTTAGTTAAAGTAGTGATCCGAATGCATCACGAAATGGGGATTTTATCACACTTTCTGTTTGAGCATTCGTCAAAGCTTTCTGGACGATAGGAGTTTGCGGGAGATTGCAATCGTTCATGACTTGCTCGGTATACGATTTTTGTGAGAGTCTGATGAAATCAGCGTTGTTTTCAATTTGAATTCCGAGAAAACTTGACGGATTTTCACACGAGGTCATTTCAAATTCTTTGTCTAACATTTTCAGCAGCCCCCCCCCCCAGGCCCCTCCTTAATGCCCCCTAATCACCGCCTCTGGCGACACGTACAATTTGTAAGTTTTCTTTAAAGAATCCACCCTTTTGAGCGAGAAATAATTATACCGTCCATAAACCTGTTCTTGACACACATTTCTGGGATGGGCACCAGAAGTGTCTGGGTTGGACACGGCCCACCCACTAGTTACGCCAATGGTTTTGCGAGGTTCTTTCAGTCGGTGGGTGTGCCTACCGTTAAATCACTTCTGATCAAACCTTTTCTCCAAAGATATTCTGGATTTGTTGTACAGACACTAATGGGGGTGCAATTTCGTGTTTCGAGTAATAACAAACGATGTAAATATTAGAATATTCTCTCATACATTCACCTTTCTAGAAGATGCCCTTCACGTCCATACCGGTTCCGGCAAGGTTTGATTCTCTCCCACACTGTGGGTGGAGTCTTCCAGCGAAGTCTCCTATGAGTGGTGCACTGGTGGGCGCTGGGTGGGCAGAACCACGGACTACTAGAACAAGGGGAAGAGAGAGGCCAGATTGAAAGGGTGAACGTATACTGTGGAAGTATTGCACAAATGTTATTTAAAGTGATTTTTTGAAGTCCTGTAGCACAGTAACGCGGAATCTATATCTACAATTATGATAGTATTATCGCAGTTTTGTTCATCTATGCTGACAGTTCCCATAAGCCTCATCAACAAATCGTAAGTCGTTGAAACGTTTGTAATGTTGAGGTTATAGACACTTGAATTTTATGAAAAATGAAACATTACATAGAAGAATCGTTAGGATTTACTTTTATATTCATTGTTCTAGACAAGGATGGTTCGTTTTGGACATTTCGTTGTGTGTTGTATTACTATTAGTGCCTCTGGCATCGCACCCAATTTTGCATTTAACGTAACAGAATTGAATCTACCCGAGGAACATATTCCCTTTTATTTCAACAATTATCCTACCGAAGCTGTTAAATGTAAAAAAGATTATAATTGTCCGTACAAGGTGAGAAACATTTTGTAGGTTTTACCCGGCGTGTGAAAGAATATGTGTGGAATTTACCTAAAAATATTTTTTTAGAATGATCTTGAACAAAATGTGTGCTGGGGATATGAACCAGGATGCAGACTGCAAAAAGCATATTCTGTTCCATCATGTCCAGGAGATCATAAAGGATGGGTGAAGACCAAACAAGACCAGTTGAATACCTTCTTCACTCAAGGAGACTTCGGATATGTGAAAGATCAGATTCAGGAAATGATGGTCATGTGTGAACCCACTTTTATAGTTAGTTAATTTTATATTGATCCCATTTCTGCTTATAATATTGTATCATTTCACAGTCTGTATGATTTAGTGCTTTCCCTTCCTAACATTTTATTGTCACATATACTAAAATTTTTAATGACTTTGAAAATGATGTTTTTAGAAATGTATTTTTTCATGTAGGATGACTCATCTTTAGAATGTAGCAAGCACCTTCGATTTTGTAGAGGTAGAAACATAATGATAAACTTTACTGAGTTAATGAATCGTTCAGAACCAATCAGATACAAAATGGATGTATTGAAAAATGGACAGATAGGTGGCTTCTGTCGGTAAGTTAACATTAAAGAAATTATCATGTTATTTTATTTTCCTCCTTACAGCTCTTGTGTTTTATTGTAGTTTGCACAAGTCTCGCCTGGATGAAGAATGTGATCATATCAGTCCTCTTCAATCATGGGGTCCTGAACTACGTCACTTCACTGAATTAACCAGAAGACCAATTATTGATGGAGACTGTGATATAGTTATTGAAAAACCTACATTTATTTTGAAAATTGATGCTAGTAAGTATATCAATTTCTAGTGATTTTATATGTGAGTGTTAAATAATCATTTTATTGTTTCTCAGCAGTAAATATGTATCATCATTTCTGTGATTTTTTGAATTTGTATGCATCTCAACATGTAAATTCTACACAACCTGGTGCTTTTTCTACTGATGTGCATATTATGATATGGGAAAGCTATACTTACCAATCAAGTTTTGAATCTGTTTGGGAAGCTTTCACTTCACATCCATTGTGGGATTTAAAAACATTTAGAGGGGAAACAGTGTGCTTTAAGAATATAGTATTTCCCCTTTTGCCACGAATGATATTTGGACTTTTCTATAATACTCCGATTGTGAGTATTTTGGTTTTCTCAATTACCTTAATTGTATAATTTTGTGTATTAAGGAAACCTTCTGAACTTGTGTTGCTAGATTTGGGGTTGTGAAAAAAGTGGCCTATTTCATGCTTTCTCAAAGCATATTTTACATCGCCTGAAAATTCCTCTACATAAGCGTTCAACTGATAAAATTCATATTACATTACTATCTAGAGATACGACATACAGGAAAATACTCAATGAAGATGATCTCATCAAAGCTTTGGAGAAGAATAAGTATTATGAAGTTAAAAGAGTAAGTTGTTTGGAATTTCAAATGTACTTCCAATTTATGAATAAAGATCTATATCTCTATGACTCTTTGAATTTTTTGAAATTTGTTTTCATTTTATATTATATTTGGAAAGATTTTTTGTGATTTTCATCACATTATAATTGCACTTCAAGGGAAACTTCCTTTGGGCAGCAGATGTTTAAAATTATTTTTATGAAGTTTTAGTTCTCATCTTATATGAACTGTGCATAGTGGGTTTTTTTTCCTTCTTCTATGAACTTTTTCATTATTTACAATTTTGTACATTAGTTTTATTTGACTGAAATATCTATGACTCATGCTTTCTAAAAGACGTATGATGTTATCAAATCATATATTTTCTATATTTAGAATCATTTTTGCCTATATTAAATTTTCTGCTTATTATCTTCAGTATAAGTTTTTGTGTAGTAGATAAGAGAAAGAGTCTGATAAAGAGATACATATTATTATGATGATTCATATTAATAAAATAAATATTTTAAGACACAAATTTAAAGAAAAATATAAATTGGTGCTCAGATATGAACATATATTCTCAATCTTTTAACCTTAGAAGGTAAAAGATAAGAATTAGTCATATTTTCTATTTGCATATATAATTAATACCAAATCAAATGACCCTATTTTTTATGAACAGATGTATTTACACTGTAAATATAGTAAAAGATAAGAGTAAATTTTTGTTTTCAAATGAATTCTATTTGTTTAGATTCCCAAAAATTGTCAATAATTAATTGAATGTTAAATATATATTTTTGTCTTGGGAACCTTACAGAAGACAAAAAGTCTTCAGTAATGACCATAGATTTTAAAAATGTTTTAACATAATTTTTTCCAGTTAATATTCTCATTTGTAAAAACTGTTGGATTTGGTGATGCTTTATAGATATTTTTCTTAAACCCTTATTCTTATTCATTGAAAATGTTATTTATTTCTTTTGGTGTTGGTGTTTATTGTTCACTACTACTTGAATTTTTTCCCATCATTTTATAAAGGATAAGTGTTTCTTAAAACACAAACTGTTTGGAATGAAATGTTTAATTGAATAAACAATCTATCTTCTGGAGATTACTCGATAGTTTATGTTATCATATTTTATCCCAAATCATAATGGGAGTTATCATATTTTTCTCCCAAATGAGAATTTATGAAGAAACAAAATATAGATAATTGAGTTTGTTATTGTGCATTGTTTATATTAAAGTAATACTGTCTGATAATAAAACTTTGAGTGATTTATTTAAAATTAAAAAATATATAAAATAAAAAAAAGTTTTTCTGTGGTACATTTTAGTTTTGAAAAGTATTTATATTTCATATTTTAATTGGTGGGATCCTAATGAACATTTTTGTTTACTGTAAAATTTACTTGATAAAAAATAGTTTCATTAATTTTATTATTTGTATTTCATGGAGTAATTTAAATGACATGATTCAATACAGCATTAAAATTATGATCCATTCAAAAAGATGTTGAAACATCTGCAGCTTTACTGTGTATTGTATTTAGTGATGTGCTTGAGCTATTTCTTGAATGACTTCCCTACATTCACCTTATCACATTGTCAACACCTTATAATCTCAGAATAGACAAAGAAAAGTCTCTTTAGACTTAAGCTGATGATGTTGACCAAATACTTTTCTTCATAATTCGCTGTTTCCTATGGAACCAATCCAAGAAACATCACAACTTTTTTGTTATTGCATATTAGAAGTGAAGAAAACAAACTTTTAACTCTGCAAAAACAATATTGGTCATTATTGAGTAATTCTTCAATTAAATATATTTTATTTTTTCTTAACAGGTAGTATATAATAGAAAATTGAAATTTAAACAGCAGCTGGAAATAACTCGTAATTCTGATATTTTCATTGGAATACATGGTGCTGGTCTTACTCATTTATTATTTCTTCCTGATTGGGCTGTGGTGTTTGAATTGTGAGTAGATTCACACATTAAATGAGCTACACAAATTATACACATTAAATGAGCTATCTGTTTCTTTATTAGCTGTTATTGCCTTTAATTTTTCAGATACAATTGTGAAGATGAAGGGTGCTATTTAGATCTAGCTCGCTTGCGAGGTGTGAAATACATTTCTTGGCAAGATAGAAGTAAATTAAAACAACAAGATGAGGTAAGAAAGAATATGCATTTAAAGAAATGTAGCCAGGTTATAAAGACATTTAAACAAATAATAATTTTATACAATGACATTTAAAAAAATATTTTGCCCAAGAAACTGTACATGCTTGACGAGATCTTAAGACTTCATATACTTTCATACTTTTCTGAAAATGTCATTGAGAAACAATCTTATTTTCCACGACTTGATTGTCCAGATGCATTGCTAAATTGAGAATTTGGGACAAGGTTATAAACACTAATACTTTATATCTCTTGTAACGATTCGTATCAAGGAAAGGGAAAGTATTTAATAAAACACAAAAATATGATTCCAGAAGTATGCATATTAGATTATTCAGAAAATATTGTTTATATTGTAAGTACTAAAATAGCACTAAATTCAAGATTTTATTATTTTAATAGACTCTGTCCTTAGACAAGAACCTAGAGGGTCTGTATAAAAAATCCGCCTCTGCCCAAAGAAAAACTGGGCCAGGATTGGAACCCGGTATAAAATCCAGTCATTGCCTCACCGTCTATCCAAACATGGAGAGGGAGGAGGTGAAGTAGAACTTCAATTATAGCTGTAGGAGTAGTTCTAAAAGTTCTGGTTATCCTAATGCCAGCTACTCTTTGCAGTCTGGAAAGTTCTTTCCTTCACGTACCTATATTAACTCTAGACCAACACATAAAGCAGCAGCATTTGACATAACGAGTCCAGGCACGGATACGGGGGGCGGTCAAGGGAGTCATGACACCCCCTCCCTAAAATCCCACAGAATGAGTTTCTAGTCCCCGAAAAGCGTTTATGATTTTCAAAGACATTGACGCATTTGAATGATTTTTATTCAGTAATTAGTATTGCAGTATATTTGTAGAAACAATTAAGCAATGCACAACATGCCTTGTTTGTGAGAGTGGGTGTTGATGTGAATGACAGATGATAAACTCGTGGGAAGAGAGTCGTCTTCGGAGGTCAATGAGTTATGAATGGCAGTTGTGTTTTAGCATATCGCTGCTTGGCAACACTGTGATGTTATGCTGCAGCATTTGTTATCAAGCGAGGGTTTTCATAAGCAGACTGCTGCCATGATGAGTAGAGATAAATAAAAATCCTCCATATAAATTACATTAATTTGAGAGCACTCCCTCACTATTTGATCAGTATTGTCTATTAACATTGTATGACCCACCTAAAACATTAGTTTCTATCTGCCCCTGAATGAGTCTGACCATTGTAATGTATATTTAATACATTACATTTGGTTTGAGTCCCCATGATTTACCAAGCATAGTTGGACTAGTCCAGAAGGTTCTGTGGGTTTTATTAATGCTTGTGTTTAATTGCTTTTTCCAACTCAATCCATTGTCCAATATCAATCCAAGGTATTTGACTTCATCAGAGAATTGATCATAACACCTCCGAGAATTGGTTTAAGGTCCTTGAAGTTTCGGATTCTGGTGTGTGTGTGTGAATGTATGTATGTATGTATTTATTTATTTATTCCTGATAAATTTTACAAGACGCAGAGTAAAGTACCTGCAGAAGATTATAAGAAATCCGTGTGCAGGTCTGGTAGAACATTTTCAAAATTAATAGAATATATTAAAATTTAACAGTATATAGTACATACAAAGAAAATACTTAAAAATAAGGCTAATTATATATATAACAGGAAAGAAAATTAAAATTGTAAAAATTATAAAAAATTGATAATATTACCTCTTATCATTGAACCATTGTGTAATATTTTTCTAATTATATAATCAATGGAAAACATATTCTTTATATTATTAGGAAGACTATTGAAGGTGATGATGGCTTGGTAGGAAAATATTTTTGTACCCACTTCAAGCTTGCAACGAGGCAAAGCTTTACTTTCATTCATAGTAACACTGGTAGGGGATAAAAAGTTTTTCTTAGCTTACTATAGCAGAAGAGCAAGGAGTCAAGTTTGAAAACCTGGATCAAAGGAAGGGGAAACTGTCTCTCAGAGATACTACTTGCATTAAATTGAGAATTTCCAATAATAATTCTTAGAATTCTTTTTTGCAGTTTAGGCAGTTTTACCAGTTCCATATTACAATGGTACAATTATCTTTTATTTTTTTTCAGGTTGACAGAGTTCACATCTCTCACACCATTGTTGAACATTCTCAAAAACTGTTTGTAGTGCCTCCGAGACAATTCCAGGAAATTTTCCATTAATAAGTATCGCGAAATCGTCAGTATATCCTAGTAAAGTAGTTATTGTAATTGAAATTGAGATCAGATCTTCAACAACAAGACTCCACAGGAGGGGAGATAAAACTCCTTGTGGACATCCCCTCATCATTGAGACAGTCAGGGTCTCTTGTGCAATATTGCTTACTATTCTCCAATGGTTAAGACATCCACCTAAAGATAGTGCCAGGTAATTCATGTTCTTCTACAGCTCCAGTAACGCTCTTGTAGAGGTTAATAATAAATAATAAATAATAATAAATTTATTGTCCTTTGTTCTATCAAAGGCACCCTCTTAAAAAAATCCTCTAATGCAATAATGCCTTCTGTATGTTAGTTGCAACATAGTTCAAGATTTACCTGGTTGATAGATAAACTGGTATCTATGTAGAGGTTGGTTCTTTAAAACATAGACCCCAATATAGTCATCAACTATTTTCTGCATTGTTTCCAAAAGAAATGATGAGTGACTAATCAGTCTAAATGCCTTGGTATCATCATAATTGGATCACTCAAGTTTAGGTATGTAAGCCATTCTTACTTGTCTCCAGGACATGGATATGTCCCAGTGCAAGACTGGCTCTAAAGATGTGATACAACAGGGGTATAAGACATTCAATCCCCTGTTGCAGAAATGAAGGTATCATTATTAAATGATAGCCCTGCTTATTAAAATGATAGCCATCTGGTCATCTGAACCCAGTATGATTAATCATCTCCCTGGCTAGTTATCAATCTTCCCTGTTCATTCTACAGATTTCCAGATTTAGTGGTTCCTGTTCAGATTGCTGTTCACGATCGATTTCTATGGATCCACAAAAGTGCACTTTGAACATTTCTTTCAGAGAGTTTTCCTGTCATAGTGTGCATTCCATTATGGAGCTTGATAGTGCCCAGTTTGTGACCTCCATTTTTCGCCAATAGCTTCACAAGTCTAGCACTGGTAGATATTCTCTCAATATCACTACAATACTTTCTCCAATGGGCTCTAATGACCTTGCTGTTGACGAGCCCTTAAAGCCCCACCAACAAAAAAAAAGAAACTTCCTCCATGAATTCCTTTTGGCCTTTCTTATTGCAGTATTGGAACAGGTAGGTTTCTATTCTATAGCTAATCCAGTCATATATTTGTTTGTTGAGATTAAATAATCTTGTGTTATGTCTAAGTTCGCTCTACTCTTAAGACCACTAAGGAACCATCCTTGACAAGTTTGTTACCAGCTTTACAATTTACCTTAGCTTTACAATTTAAATGATGAGGTAATAGTAGATGGTTGTTGCTACTGGTCAATAGCTAACTCCAGGTCTAACACTGAACATTTGTTCTTTGTAATCTCTTGAATGAAAGATGTTCCTGAAGAATCCCAGTCAGTGTTCTTTGGATTTCTTATTGCTATGGTTTCAAATACTTGTGACTGTATGTTAAAGCATATATATCTGTGATCTGACAATGAGACATCATTCTATACTTGTCAGTTTTCTACTTGGACTGCTCAGTGAATGCATACTTGAGGAAAAACATATTACCGTGTGTGGTAGTGGTTTTGCTCCCTACTTGTTTTAAAGTGAGAGAATGTTCGACCCAGTGTTTGTTTAAACTGCTTGAGCTCAGCTAGGCTTTCCCTCACCAACTCCAAAATAACATCAGTTCAGTACATTATGTTCCCTGTCATATATACCCCATTATACCAACAGATTTAACTTTTTTCACACAAAAAGGATACTCTCTTTATAAGTGATTTTATAACCTTCTATGTACAACATGGTACACCGTAATAAAATTTTAATGCCAGTGGATCATTATGAATGATAAGCTCTATATCAGAGGAATTATATTGTATGAATAAATATATTAAGTGCAGTTTGATGTGCTAAAATATTAGTCTTAAAATTATTTTGTTTTGGGTGCGTGTTCTGAAGAAAAGCTTTAGAATATAAATATTTTTTATCTCACAGCATAAAACTGAGGGAACTAATACAATATTGCACAAGAGATGTTTGCTATACACTTCACTTGGAAGCTGTCTAGTCAGCTGTGGTGGAGGGTGGAAACAAGAGCTCTCCAAACAAGTTCTAACAAAAATCATAAGTGGAGTGTGATGTTGCTGTACAAAGTTTGTATTTACATTGTATATATAACTTTGTAAAAACATCTTGTACAAAGTTTATATTTCTTCGCATTATTATTAATCAAGTACTTTTTGATTTAATCATTTTAAAAATTTTAGGTTTACGCTGCCCGAATGTTCAGCGTTTAATTTTAACACAGTAGAAAATAAATGGATATTTTGCCATTACTTTGGGACAAACCTGCTTCAATTTCTTGTACGAGGAGAATTATTGTGAAGAAATATAGTAAATGAGAAGATTTTAGTTCACTTATTTGGGGTGCAGATCATTCTCAATTTACCTGTTGAAAAATTATTCTTTTTCCTAAGAAAAAACATGTCTCTGATTTTCTCTGACCTGAAAATAACATTTGTAACATTCCAAAATGCATTATCTTTTTTTAAGGGTCACCATCCCGATGGAGGAGCTCATGCCAAGTTCACGAACTATGCCTTTGATGTTGATGAGTTTGTGAGGTTGGTTGCTGTCGCAGCCAAGCATGTTAAAAACCATAAAATATTTCAACAATTTAAGAAGAGTGTAAACCATGATGAGCTATAAATTGGATTTCCTCTAAAGTAAAAATTGTAAAGCATAACTTGTGTAAAAATGTGCAGTTTATATGCTGCTTGTGATTTACGTTCATAATGAATGAGCATTTTGTCAAATGTCTGCCAAGATGTTTGCATTTATAACTGTTATAAGATAAATTTTTAGATATTTGCTACATATTTTGTATGTTTTGTTAATGGTTTATATGGTAAAAGGATACAATATTGAGGAATGCCAATTTAAACTAACAGGAATAACTTTGGGGTTGACTTAAATCTGTGATTTACCACTTTATATATTGAGCTAAACTTATGTAAGTTTGTGATATAATTTATAATAAATTTATTTCTTAATTCATAATCTGTTTCTTTTGTGTGTAACCAGTTTTCTGTATATCTTGTAATATAATGTTCTTGTAAGCATTTGATGCATCTTCGTAGATGCTTTTCTTATTCAGTATATTTAAAAAGACTACAATGTTTTGAAGTATATCAGAGTTTTGTAAAAGCAAACCTAATCATAGTTTCTCTGACTGCATGACCATTGTTGTCTGTGTCTTGACTTATAATAATAAATTTATTGTAAAAAAAGCAGTACAAACTGCACATGTCCACTTGGAGGAAAATAAACTAATTTACACTCCGGAAGCAAGCAAAGAGCCATCCCATCAATTCTGATCAAGGGCCCAGGCAGAGGCGGATTCAAAAATTTCAGCAAAAATTCCTAGATAAGATAAAAAGTTAGCTGCGAGTTATAATACTAATAGGATGTCAATATGTTTGTAATTTAACGCAAAAATTTTACATGTACAAATTATTATCGAACTATAGATTATTCTGAGTATAATGTTTAAAAATCATAAGAATTTAAATAACACTAAATTCATGATATATTGTTACAATAAACATGCCTCTAGACAAAGCCTAAGAAATCTGCCTCTACCTGAGAGAAAACCAGAGCAAAACCCGGGCTAGGATGGGGCTACAGAATTAATTTACACAACTGTGCCAAAGTTGAGTAGGGTTATTCCATGTCAAATCAACACAAAAAAGAGCATTTTTATCCTCACCATCTCAGATTTTCTTGAAATTTGGCACAGATGTACTATTGTTATAGATGTGGAAAAATATGAAATTTTCCTGGGATATGTCGATTGGTTTTTGAATTACAGGGCTGTAAAGTTGTCATGAATGGGCCCAAAAACTGGCAACACCAATTATTTTGAATTGCTGTAGAAGCTTTCCTAATTGAGCTACAGACCTGGGACTGGTGATATTTTACAGCATTTTTAAAGCCCTTTCTTGTGATATGCATCACTATATAGGTTAAGATAGAAAAAAATTTAAAACTTAATTTAAATTTAATTTTTTTCAAAAAGTACACATTTTAATTTTTTTAAATTAATTCCATGAATAGCTAGTAGTGTTATAAATCACAGGGCAAAATTTAAATTTGGGATGATAATGTCTTGATTGTTAAAAAAATTGAAGAATAAAGCTCTTTTTCATGAAAAAATAATTTTAATGATATTAGAATAATAAAGTAATTAATAATAATTTTGAATCATAATTAATAATTATTATGATTTATATTATTGTTATTGTAATTATTTTAATTAATAATTATAATGATTACAATAATTATTTATATTAATTTATAATAAATATATTATTTTAATGAAATAATGCAATATAGTAAAATAATAATACAAAAATAATTCAATTCAATACTTCTGTTCAGGAACAGTCTTCTATGTCAGATATCAGCCTGTTTAAGTTTGTTGTGACAAGTTCAAATCTGTTTTGAACTTGTTACAACATGTAGGCACCTTGCTCACTTCACTGATACTTGTTGCAGACTGTCATACAGTGTGTATAGCCCTTCCTTAGTGGATGTATTTTGAGTTGGTTGTATGTATTTAAAGATTATTCATGGTTTAGCTCTAATGTGATGATGTTATTATTTTATATATTCATGTTTAGAGTTACTGGTTAACATTTAACAAGTGTTTGATAGTTTAAGTGTGTTTTTCTTTTGCTCAATATGGAAAGTGATATATCAAGAATTCAGTGTTGTAATCCATTAAAGAAAACAAATCACTTTGTTAGAGACAGGAAAAAGCTCAGAAATGTCACAGTATGGATGCCTGAATTGTATCCACAAATAATCAGTGGTTCAAAAATTTGTGATAAATGTAGAAAGGAAATTACTATGTTAAAAAATGCACAGTCCCTAATATACAAAAATGTTGAAGATGATCATTCTTACTCAGAAACATTCTTGGACAGTGACACAGACCTCACAACAAACTCAGAGGTTGTCCAGTCACTTAATATATATCTTGAACAGTTGGGTGAGTCTCCCATTGTAAAGAAAAAAATGAAATGCAAGAAGTATAGTGCATCGAAAGTAAGAAAAATTTCCTCTACTATGAAACGTAAACTTTATCCTGCTGCTGCTGAAAGTTCATCATCAGAAAGTAATATGGAGAAATCAGAAGTTGTCAAAAATCTTAAAATTAAATTTTCCAGTTGTACGAATAGGACGAAAAAGCTAATGCTTCTAACATGTTTACCTGAAAATTGGAGCATTAGAAAGATAATGCGTGAATTTGATGCACCAAACTACATGGTCAAGCAATCAAAAAAAATTCTTAGAGAAAAGGGCTTTTTGGAAAGTCCAAATTTAAAACCAGGGAGAAGCTTGCGAGTAGAGACAGTAGGAATTGTACGTTCATTTTATGAACATGATGAAGTTAGTAGAGCAATGCCGGGTATCAAAGATTATGTGACAGTTACTGAAGCAGACGGAAGTAAATCGAAGATTTCGAAAAGACTCAAGGAAGCACACAAACATTTTAAGGGCAAGTTTCCCAGCATAAAAATTGGTTTCTCTAAATTTGCTGAATTGAGACCTAAACATTGTATATTAGTTGGACAAAGTGGCACACACTCTGTTTGTGTATGCACAACTCACTAAAATGTGAAACTAATGATAAAAAATTCTAAATTCAACACTGTAACAAATGGTAAATTGCAAAATTACAAGCAGTGCCTTGCAAAAATGCTTTGTAACCCATCATCTGTTGATTGCAACATAGGGAAATGTACTTACTATCCAGGAGGAAATTAAATATGTAAAATTTTGGAAGAATTTTTTTCTGAAAGTTCAGTTGAAAAAGCACAATTCCGCCAGTGGGTTTCAGTTGATTGCTGTAATCTACAGATTTTAGAGAAAGATTCAGATGAATTTATTGATTTATTCTGCAGCAAGTTGTCATCTTTGGTTCAGCATGACTTCATAACCAAGCAGCAGCGATCTTTTCTAAACTACACAAAGGAAAACCTGAAAGAATCAGAATTTGTTGTCACCTGTGATTTTTCTGAAAATTACAGCATAGTGCTACAAGATAAAGCACAGAGCTACCACTGGTCAAGCCAACAGGTCACAATCCATCCCTTTGTTATATATTACAAAGAGAAAAGCAAAATTGAACATGTTAGTTACACAATAGTTTCTGATTCCCTAGAGCACAACAGTTGCTGTGTATACTTTTAAAAAAATCTCATTACCTTTCTGACTGACGAATTTCAAATACTTCCCAAAAAGATTTTTTATTTTTCAGACAGGTCTGCTGCCCAATACAAAAACAAATTCTTAAACTTCTGCTTTCATGAGGAAGATTTTAAAGTGAAAGGAGAGTGGCACTTTTTTGCCATGGCTCATGGCAAAGGGCCTTGCAATGGAGTAGGAGGATCGGTAAAGAGACTGGCAGCTTGTGTCAGTTTGCAAAGATCCTATGAAAATCAAATCCAAATCACACTACAACTTTTTGAGTGGGTAGTAGAAAGCACTACCAACATAGACTTTGCATATTCAAGCCTAGAAGACCATGTTGAATCAGAGTATTTTTTTAAAAATCGGTTTGATCAAGCGTTGGCTATCAAAGGAACACACCAATACCATGCTTTCATTCCTAAGTCTGCTTCCAAAATATTGGTTAAAAACTTTTCTATGGATTCAGAAGCCTGCGAAAAGAAAGTATCAAAATCTCCTAATAAACTTAAATTAGCAGATATATCAGGCTACATTACTGTAGTCTATGAAGCAAACTGGTGGCTTGGATGTTTTCGAGAAAAATGAAGAACTTGATGAAGTAAAAGTAACTTTTCTTCATCCAGTTGGGCCCTCTAAATCCTTCTCATATCCAAGAAATGCTGATGTTCTGTGGGTCTCATTAGTGGAAGTTCTGAAGAAAGTGGATCCTGTGACTCCTACTGGAAGAACTTTTGTTCTACTTGAAAGAGATGTATGCCACACAAATGAAGCCTTTCAAACAAAAAATTAATGAACATTTCCAATTACTTATTAGTAATTTTACTTTGGACTTAGTATAAAAATTTTATTCATGTCAGTGTTTATGTTTATTTTCATGAAAATGTCAATATTAGCATTGTATTAAAATGAATACAGAGTTGATTCAATGGGAATAGAGCTTTATTCTTCAAGTTTTTTAACAATGAAGACATTATCATCCCAAATTTAAATTTTGCCCTGTGATTTATAACACTACTAGCTATTCATGGAATTAACTTAAAAAATTTAATATGTGTACTTTTTGAAAAAAATTAAATTAAGTTTTAAATTTTTTTCTATCTTAACCTATATAGTGCTGCATATCATAAGGGCTTTAAAAATGCTGTAAAATATCACCAGTCCCAGGTCTGTAGCTCAATTAGGAAAGCTTCTACAGCAATTCAAAATAATTGGTGTTGCCAGTTTTTGGGCCCATTCATGACAACTTTACAGCCCTGTAATTCAAAAACCAATCGACAAAACCCAGTAAAATTTCATATTTTTTCAAATCTATACCAATAGTACACCTTTGCCAAATTTCAAGAAAATCCGAGATGGTTAGGTTCAGACCCTGTGTTGATTTGATGTGGAATGACCCAGTACACATAAAACTAAATTAATATGAATCATAAGGCACAATAATGTAAGAAAATAGATTTTGAATTGTTATAAGTTATTTAAAAAGTACTACAGCAATGGCATGATAAAGTACAAGACGGATTTAACTTTTATTAAAATCAATAAATTCTTTT